>JAIPMN010049588.1:0-12761 GCA_020650975.1 Apostichopus californicus
TTCTCCTACAGAGGGGGGGGGGGGAATAAACACAAGGGAAAACAAATAACGAGTTGGTTTCCAAGAATCTGACAGTTGGTCAAACAGACATTTAATTCGTGAGACAAGTAACAGACGACCACAGTTAAAGTTATGTTAAAGTACTGTTTAGAACAACAACAACGTTCAGATCTTTTTCTGCAATTTTGATAGAATTCCATCATTTTGCTGCAAAAATGTTGAAATTCACAAGATTTATAGGTGATCACTTTATCATTTGGCCTCAAATTGTTGAAATGATGACTTTTCTTAGCTTAAACTCATCTGTTGCAAAATGTCGAATTGGAGAAATATGGTCAGTGATCAGTTCATCATTTTTCACTGCAAATTGTCAAATTGATGACGTTTGATAAATCATGTGAGATCCAGTTAAGTTTGTTGATTTTCTAATATTTCTTTTCGTTATCATATCATGTCTCTGCTTTATGGGAACTGGGGGTGGGGATGAGAGGAAGGGGCCGGAGTCCAAGGGGCAGTGGTGACGAGATGTTAAATTCCATCTGAGAAGTCTCTTCCACAGTCTGTTACGTACCTTGGCTAGTTTTTGGATCCCCTCTTTCAGGGCCATGACCTGTTCCTCCAAAAGATCCCTCTGTTCGTTTCCTTGGTGTTTTAGCAGAGCCATGTGCTGCTCCATCCTCTTCTGTTTCTGAACAAAGTCGTCCGCCTGACGAGTCAGTCTGCTCTTCAGACTGTCACACTCAATTTTTGTGGTCTGAAATAGCAAGACATTACCATATATGCAGCAATTATGACAGATCACTTTGTATGTTACTATACAATACTTTGTATGTTACTATACAATAAGGTCGTTTGGTTCTATTTTCATTATTATATTCCAAACTGATATTTTTGTTTGCACAAGGGAACATATCTTTAACTAACTAAGGAGTGTAAGCTCAGTGGTAGGAGTGTTAGCTCAGTGGTTAAAGCCGGTGCCTTCCAATCATAAGGTCCCCGGTTCGAGTATGTAATGTATGTCGTCTAGTTACAGAGTTGTTGACAATTGGCAATTCATAATCATGGACGTTAAATATGAATGAAAGAGACTGACTTCGTTCAGCTTGCGGCTTTGATAAGCCAATGAGGCTTCTTCGCGAGTTCCTGCTTGCAGGAGGATCTAAAATACATACATACATATTTTTAACTATGACAATGCAAGCAGGAACCAAGAGCATGACAAGCTGTAATTCTTCCTATTGTCCTTTCATTTGTTACCCTTTACTTAACTTGTTAACTCCTTAACAAATTTCAACTTCTTCTCCACTCTTTGTGTTTAGGCAGAAGGGGGGAGGGGGGGAGGGTGGAGGTAAACATCCCAGTATTCACTCATTTCAATTTATTGGAAGTCACTTACTTCGTAATCCTCAGTAAGTTTGACATGGAAATCACCCATGGCTTTAATCTGCACATTCAACTTGTTGCCCCTTTCCTCAGACTTTCTGAGAGATGTCTCCAACTCCATGACTTGAGCTTCCAACATCTGTTTGTGATCCTGTTGAGTAAATAACAAAGAAGGAAGCCATTATTTTCTACCAAAGCAGACACGTACTTGTGTCCTAAGAAAGAGTCACAGGAAAGCTGGTCAAAGTTAGATAAATGAGTCATAGCAACACTTCCCATTCTGAGCACTTTAGAGAGATTCTAAAATAAATGCTACTCATTAGAGGATACTATCTATACTCACATTCATATTGACACACATATATACACGCATACTGACACACATATATACATTCATACTGACACACATAATCAATTCATACTTAAACATAAAGTCACACTCATACTGGAACACACATTCACACTAAAACACACTCACATTCATACTGACACACTTAATCAATTCATACTTGTGCATATAAGTCACATACTGGAACACACTCACATTCATACTGACACACACATCTACATTTACTGACCACACATACTACTTGGTTCTTACCTGGTGGCTAGATTCTTACTGACACACACACTAACATTGACACTGACCACACATACTACTCGGTTCTTACCTGGTCGCTAGATGACACACACACTAACATTCACACTGACCACACATACTACTCGGTTCTTACCTGGTCGCTAGATTCTTACTAACACACACACTAACATTGACACTGACCACACATACTACTCGGTTCTTACCTGGTCGCTAGATTCTTACTGACACACATTCACACTGACCACACACACTACTCGGTTCTTACCTGGTCGCTAGATACACTGAACACATACTACTTGGTTCTTACCTGGTCGCTAGATGCTACCAGCAGCTGCTGTTCCACCTTCTGTTTCTCCTCCTTGATGGCTCCCTCCTTCGCTAAGATGATCTGATTCTGCTCGTTTACTTCCATCAGCTGATGCTTCAGATTATCAATCTCAACTCTCAATGTTTCATTCTCATGTTCACTGGAGGCAAATTGGCCCTGCGATAAGATACAACAGCCAAATGAGAAAAGAATGAACTCTTAGACCGACAAACACCAATTTTTCTTTTTAAGTGGAATTCCTTTCAATTTCTCTCTTTGTTTTTTTTCTTTTCTCTTCTGCAGGGAGGGGTAGGGGCAGGAAAGGAATTTGTTCACATCTTTTCTGTTTCTTCGATTGACTGACGTGTTTAATACGTATCAGACGTCACGTTGAGGAGGGTGCAAATCACTGTCAAATTAGTCACAGAACACTTGACTGTAAAATCACTTCCATCCTATATTAGCATCTACAAGAGATGTAATAAGTCTAATTAGACTGACACCGAAGATATTAGGTAACTGACAAATTACTGCTTGCAGCTCTCATTTAATCCGCCTACTTCCCGGTGATTTCTAGACTAATCCCGGCGGCCTCTTACCTTGAACTCGTCTCGCTCCTTGACCAGATCTTCCAGTTCTCTCTTCAGCTTGTTTCTCTCTCCTTCGAGTTGACTGATGTTATCCTGCACCTCTATAAACGCCTCTGTGGTCTGCTGCAAGGACTCCTCGTAGCGTTTCTTCTCCGCCAGCAGCTCGCCGAGTTCCTTCTCTGTGGCCGCTAATTTACCCTCTACGACTGGAAGCCGTTTCAGCGCATCTTGTACCGACTATTCCACAAACAAGAGAGGAAGAGATGGTTGTAGACGGTCATATGATAATTTGCTTGTAAATATTGTATCATTAATCATTAAGAGAATCAATGCCATCATGGCAGTTACTGCATCCAACATGACATCATGCACAGCCTGACGGGCAAAAACATGAAAACACTTGGGACAAAAGACAAAGACCATCACATTTGAAAAGAGTTTTGCGAAAAGCAGCTCTGATAAAACTTTTCAAGTGGTACATTTGGTGAGACAACAGTGAGAGATGATTACCAGCAGGGATCCATGGGGGGGAGGGGGGGTCACAGGTCTAAAACAGATAATCGAGAGTAAGAGGGCAGGTAATAGATGCAGCGACACAGGTCAGAGAGAGAGAAGTGTGTGAGGATTAACACTCATGTACAAAATGTCATGTTTAATTAAATACGTCATTTCAGATCCAGACACACCAGAGACGGGGACATACTACTCACCTCTACTTTTGCGGTAAACTCTTTGACCTCTTCTTCCTTGACACTGAGGGCGGCCTCCAATTCTTCCACTTTCCCTACTAGTTGGTTCTTCTCTTTCTCGATCTGGGCCTTCTCGGAGGATATGTTATCCCTCTCCTCCGTGAGCTTAACCACCAGTTCGCTGTTGTGAGATTTCTTGGTCTGGATCATCAGAATGTCCAGGCTTTCGTCGGAGATCTCCATGTAGTCGTCCATTGGCGTTTCGAGAAACTGGAAGGGCGTGCTGGCCCCTCTCATCTTGCCGGCCGAATCAATGTAACAGAACTGGTAGAACTCCCCATCCTCCTCTTGGGGGACGTAACACTCTGGAGAAAAAAAGAGAAGATAAGAAATCAAAACACTCGGAGATTTGAAGTCCGCCAGAAAGAATTAAATGGTCAGCTTCTTGTCGACCTTTGAATCAGACGGAATTACTGCCACTTTAAATGTTTCCCTTCCTTTCTGTTTACTAACAACTGTTAAACGTTATTGAGTCTCTTAAAGGGGTATTCCAGTATATGAAGTTGTATGCAATTGATAAAAAGAAATACTGTTAGTTTTCAATCAATCCTCCTTTAACATTTTGGAATAATGTTAGAGGGGGAGGGAGGAAATACATAGAAACTTTCTTCCAAGTGGATTTACGTGAAGCACAGTACCAACAAATGGAGGATAATTAAATTATTATAGCCTAAAACTATTCCAAGAAAAAAATGCACAATGAGGAGGTTTGGCAATATAATATGAAGAAACAATGTCGTTGTGAAGACCGATGCTTTAAAAATTAATGGAATGAAATTTACCACAACTTTTGTGAAAATATGTAAAGTAGTATGCAATAACAAAGGTCTACATGGAAAATGAGTAGTCAATGTCAACATGACTGTAGTTTGCAATTTGCTTACTTCCAAACAGCACGCATTGCCTGAATTCCTGGTTTGCCTTCCAATTCTTGGGATATGGTGCATACTCGAATGTCATGTAACTTCGAACGGAATTCCAGCCCACCTTAAATACTGCAATGTAGTCCCTCTGAGATGGGACTAATATGGATGAGAGGGTGTAGTAACACTCCAACGGTTTACCTGAAAACAATACAAATCGTAAAAATGACAAAGACGCTGCATCTACTTGTGATTGTTTAAGCACTTTTGTGTTACATCATTAACGGTCGATCTGTACTGTCCCTAGAGATGCCAGAAGATAGGAATAGGGCCAGCACACACATATATTACATCAGGAGGTATATAATATACTTCTTAATTTAAAGAGTGGTCCAAACTGACACTCCCGGAGTGTACAACTGCATCAGCAATTTGGATTAGAAAAGCTTGCAATATAAAAATACTTCTTCAAACAGACGTTTGAAATTATTTGTAGTCTGGAACAATACAGATGATTTTAAAACAGATAGTATGATAACAATCAGACATAATCATAGCAACACTGCTTTAGTTGCCATGGAAATAGCTTACACACTTTATTATAGCAAACAGTGAATACTTTGCACTACAAACAGTATGGGATTTGTACTCCTCAGAAACCCTAATTTCTGAGTACCAGAATTCCAAACGTTGCATTGTACACTAAATTCCACATGGAAATTTCTAGCAATGGATCAATGCCTTTTATGAAAGAGGGCTTCGGATTTCGTTAGTCCCTACCGTTACCCGACTATTATTCTTTCTTGAAATGGTGACAACAGAATTGCATACTAAGCGTTTAAAATTGCGTATAAAAACCCCAGTAGGTGAAGCAACTATCAAGTTATACAATAAAAGTAGAAAAACATCCAACTCAGAAGATACATGTATAAATGCGTGACACCACCAACCATGCTTCCCACGGCTATTATACCTAATGGTCTCTGGCACCTAAAATTTTAATCCAATACACACTTACCTACAATACAAGCACTACACTAACAAGGAAAAACTGATTATATGAGTCTTATATCAAAATGTTATACCAGTATTACAGGTCATTAAAATAAAAACAAAATATAAACAAAAATAAATGTTGTCAAAACCATACCAGGTTTGTAGCTTTCTGAGACATTTTGGAAAACAACCTGACAGTATTCCGAGATTTGTGGTGTGCTTGGTTGAGTTTGATTCGGGTTGTCCAGCTGTCCGGTCACTTCGTCCTCATGATCAGACTGTCCTCCGTCAGATATTCTGCAGAAGTCATCTTCCTCACTACTTGTATGATTGTCTGCCATGTCTTTCTTTCGTTTAGTTTTTCCTTAACTTGGAAAGCTCTGGACGGAAGGAAACGAATAGTGCTCTTAAAATGGTTAAAACTTGCTGCAAGCGTGAAAATCGACTTTAAGAAGAGCTGTTTGAACTTTCGATCACACAGAGTTAAAAAAAAAAATCAATAATTCCGGCAAAGCTTTTCCAGGAGGCGATGAAATTACACACGCGAAATAAATAATAGCACGCGAAATAAATACTAGCACACGAAAAACAACGATGACACTTCAAAATATAAACAAATAAATAAATACAAATATTGCACAGATCACATGAGGTACACTGAGAGAATATCAGCCACGACTCTCTTAAACTGTTTTGACTTTGAACGTGAAATGGATAGCACCATTATATAGAAACTGCCTGTCTTTAAATAGCACAGCATGTCATCAGACAGAAAAAGTCACTTACAGTATGTTCTGCTGTGCTACCTATAGTATATACCTACTGGACTGTTCTTTTGCACTAAAGTAAACAAAGCTTGTGATTGTTCAACAGCTTTTGCAAACAATGAAAGGAACCAATGGGGGCACAGCTAAAGCTCATTGTTGACAAGTGGGCTGACCTTTATACAAGTAACAAAGGTATTTTCAACCTTAAAGCAAACAAGGGCAAATCCCAAATTCAAGCACTTCATTATCAACTGGAAAGTTCCAACATTATAAAATGAAGGGGGGTGAAGGGAGGAGGTGGAGAGGGCACTTGCAGCGTTCTGTACTTAATGCTATTAAATAGGGAGTTCACTTTATAGTCACAATAAAACAATGAATATTATTGAATACATTACTTTAGGAATACTTTGTGTAAGATTCAGCCGAGAAGTCCTTCCTAAAGACACATTTACATATTTAAGTTAAATTGAGTGTCTAATTGTGTATCATTAAAATACTTAGCATAACACACTTCCATCATCATACTATTACAGTCAAACAGTCCTTTTCCAACCTCTCAGATCTTTAAGCACCTTTCTGACAACTAGAAATACCATTTACAACCCCTTAAAAAGTAGGTCCCCAATCAATTCACCACTGATTATATTATAAAATATAAATTTAAAAACAATCAATGCCTAACTTCTCTTTTCTTTTCCACCATATCTTTCCAGCCACACCAATTCATCTTGCAAAAATGTTTTTTGTTTGTAATACTTCCTTACTAATCAACCATACCTTTGATTGGATTTAATGATTCTAACCAAAACATTACATGCAAAAATATAAAACACTGCCATTTTCTGTCAACACAAAACAGGACCATTTTAACATGTTTGCATGTGGATTGAACATTTATAGGATTATTTCACTGTACTTCTAGAGTATGAATTTCAATACTGTGCCATATGGGAATTTTATCATATCCACAGGGCTCTAATATACAATATTAGTAGCATTAAGTAAAACAAAAAGGGGGGGGGGGGCCTAGTAAGCTGTAGATTGTGATATTGATACTGCCTTAATTTTAACAATATCATATGTAAGACAAATTTTCTTCCAAATTTGCAAAAATTATTCATACCTTAGGCTTAAATTACAATTTTTCAACAAAAGAATAAAAATGCATTTCAAGGTTAAGTAATAGCGTTAACATAGGATCTGTATGTTGGCAAATTCAGATGGTTAATGTTTCATCTTTCATAACGTGTTCTATCATTTTTCATTTGTGAAAAATTATGCTACAGTAATTAGTTAGTGATATATTAGGTGTACTTGTATGACACTATGGGGAAAAGGTGAACAAAAAGTTACCTGTGAAGTTGAGATAGCTCAAAAATGGAAGAAAACAACTCCTTTTTATATTTTAATTAATTTAATTAAAAAATTGAATTAATGGACTGAAGTTTATTTACAAAGTTCAGACTCTCAATGATTGTTAAAGAAAATGCAAGTTGACAAATTGCCTATTCATGGGCCAACCATTGCTGTACTACCTACTCAAATAGCTTGTGTAGGCAGGACCTAAAAGAGGGCCTACAAACATCAAGTAACTTTGATAAATTCCAGGGCATATTTACTATGTATGGGCAATTGTCAAAGGTTAGTTTAATTGGACATGAAAAGTATAAGTTTCACTGTCTCAAAAAAAGTTGCTTCTCAGTACTTCAGAGAAATTAACATGTCCACCATGAACAAGATGGTACAGTCATCTTTTAAGTTTTATGCAACTATAACTTTATTATAGCAAATCAACAATTAAAAATGGGGAAGTTATGAAGAAATTGTTAGGCTGAATATCTTAATAATGATGTCCACATATCTAATATTTATTTACTTAAATATTATAGTAGACTGCAACAGCGACACCAAATGTAATATAATTTCTAAGACTAACCAATTTAATCCATTTCAAATCAAATTTTACCTTGATATTGCATATATATGCCCATCAGTTACACAAGGCCTAAGTGAAATCACTGACTAAAGACCTATTAAAATATTCGCAAGTCTCAGCTAATGATAGACAAGACTATAGTCGACGTAGGCATTTCGTGTTAACATCGTAACAGACCACCACTTCAGGCTTAGCCTACACCAGAGTTCCGGGTGCCAAAGGGCAAAGTTCTGATGTGATCATACGTGAAACGGATGCATACTGTTTCACAGTAAGTGCAGTTGTGTGCATTTCCACATAATGAGTATAGGACCGTCAACGTTGCAAAATACTATGTACAAGTCTCTATAGCCTTAGTGATATCCTATCGTGAGAGTAAATATTTTAGCGATATCCGTCATTCTCACCTTACAATACTCACCAATTTTTCCCCATCAATCTTTACTTCAAAGTACACTTTCTTAACGTGATAATAGTATGCTAAACATTCTCTTCAGTTTCTGTTCATTGCACTACGGAATATTGTCAGACTCGCACTAAATATCTAGACTTTTCGTTGGTCTTAACGCTTTGTTTTGGTCGTTGATTGATTTTACAGAATGTGTACGATCGAGTTTGCGCGATGTGGCGTCGATATGATATCGATGTCTTCTTGCTATAAATAGAACTGGCGTCATTGTGGACTCTGTGATGAAATAAGGCATGCTGCGATTTGTCACGCACGAACCAGGAACGTCATCAACAAAAAAGGGTTGCTGGACCAGACCAGGGAGGTCCAGGAGAGCGCCCGAAGATCTCCCATTTCGTAATCCATGAGAAGGCTGAAGATCGGATCCACACAGGGACTCAGTTCCATTTTCTGCGATAGTCAACAACCTTCTCTTCTGTCTTGAATTTAAATTAGTCGACATTGTTGTTAAATTAAATAAGTTAAAATACGGTACATATTGGTGTTCAATTTCAAATAACCTTTTTAACCTGAAATGAGACTATTTCGTTAATGTATAGGAACATCGTTGCACAAGCCCTCTGTCTATTCAGTCACATAACCGCAGGAGGGATGGGGGAGCTATCATATTTATATTATATACCGGTGCAATGACCGAGTGGATAAAGGCAGTGGCATTTGAAGCAATGAGGCTTAGCAATCGGGAGGTTCCGGGTTCGTTACCCGGCCGGGTCATAGAAAGGTGGGGTTTTCATCCAAGGGGAATGTACGGTTTTTCCCATTTGAAATGACTTTCTAAATTGAACAGATTCCAAATTTGAGATGTTGTAATCCATGAACTGGCCCTTGCGGGCTTTCCCCCACATCTGTGGTCTCTTAAGCGTCGTAAACATAACTGCTGATTATTATTATTATTATTTTTATATTTCGTGACATTTTATTAATATTCCAGAACGACTGAAACAAATGTCAAATACCCCGACAGTATTTCATGACACATTCTTTCAAACAGTTATTGTTGGTAGTATATTTTGATGGCAAGAGTGCTATCGGGAAGACTTGAAACCCTCAACTGGAAAGTTGGAATGTACTATTACAGGTTTTAACGAAATCTATAGATACTGGTTATATCATATAACATATATGTTATATGATATAACCAGTATAGTTACGGATTTCTCAACAGGTTGTAGGCCTGTTCAATATTAGTCATTCCTATGTTGTAATAGGTTGCGGTATTCGTCATGTGGGCCTTCAGTTGAATACATGACCGGACAATGCAATTAGCGGGGGAATCGACGATTGAACTCAACATGATACCAACACATAGGCTTAACCTACATACTTTGTTAACAGTTATAACAACTTCCATTTGAATTTCTCTCGTGCTTTGCATTGAGCCGGTACCGGTATACTTTATTGGTTTTAAATATCGTGACTTAATTAAGAGTTATAATTTCCTTTTGAAGTTGGCTTAATTGTGTTGTGCATTGAGTCTGTACCGGTACTTTATTGTTTAAAGGTTCCCAAACCATAACTAAGGTATATTGTATATATAAAAAAAAAGTAGTGATTGATTGTTCATTGAGTAATGAACTCGCTTAATTGAAGAATCGTTTAGTGGAACAACTAAACAAACGTTGATGTGCCTAAACGTGATCACAAATCAAAATAAACCTTTCTAAGAATGGGGGCGGGGGGGGGGGGGGTATAAGAGAAGCAAATCCAAATAAAAACGGATAAGTATAAGAGATCAACATTGAAATAATCCAAATAATTGTAATTTGACTTATATCAGATTAATCTACATCTATATAATTCATTCGTTGGAGGAGCTAGGGGTGCGATGGGACGGTACTTCGTGCTCCCTAACATCTTGAACTCAGATGCAGAATGTTGGATTGTTACAAAGTTATGCTCCTTCAAGCAATGAAATTTTAGTTGATAATTATTAGGTAAAACATAATGCATGTGCATGGCCATTTAAAACTGGACTAATGGTGACCGTATTTTCAACGTTATAACTTTTTTTTTCATCTTTATTAAAATCATATTTGCGTATCATTTGTACGTATGACTAAAGTACTGTCAAACTTGCAAGAAGAAATGGAAAATGAAATAACTTAAATAACAAGCAAGAACCCGAATGAAAAGCATTAGTTGAATAAGAACAAGCAAGAACGTAATGTTGATTTTAATTTATCATAACTTAAATAACACCTTTTACACTTTAAATAAACATTACAGCAAAGTGTACTTGCCACTTGTTAAAGAAAATTGAACGTGTGCAAAAATTCGTTGCAAATTTAAACCTCTTCTCTCGTGTTTTTTATATTATTTCTTATAACCGAAATTGTAATGTTTTAGGTGGATGATCAAAAAGTTATAAGGATGCTTTAAAAGTACCGTAACTTATACCCCAAAAAGAAGTCTCTTTTGGAGAAAAAAAATTGAAGCCCAAACACTGATTCCTAAACATCCAAAATAGAATACGAGATGAATTTCATATTCCCAAATCGAATACGTTATTGTTTCATCATGTAATTTTATACAGAAGGAAAATAAAAATAAAATAAAACTGTTAGCAAACTGCTTATCCACTAGAGAGCCTGTGTAATAGAATGTGTAAAAGTAAGTTGGCCTGACGTTTCGATCCTAGCAGGATCTTCTTCAGAGGCTAGAAAGAAAATAACGCATCATTGCGCTTCTTATATACGGGCAAGAAAACTATATTTGTGCCAAGAATATATGGTGAATGAAAAAAAACACTGAAAGTACTGGATTTTGCTATCTTTTTACCGAAACGAATGGTGACTAAAAAATGGTCTCCAAAGTTGTTCATTTATATGAAAATGTAGAATCTGATTCTATTCCTCAATGGCAGCTGGAAGAGTTAGTATGGAGACCCAGTTCAAGTCTTATATTCTTCTTCTTACGTTGGGCATATAAGCGCAACGAGGCAATGGAGATAAAGTGCCTTGCCCAAGGACACAACACAGTGATCTGGCCAGGGCTCGAACCTGTAATCCTTAGATCACAAGTCCACTGCCTTAACCACTTGACCACAACGCCCTGTTATATAAAACTTTATATTGAGAAAGGTTGGGTGTGATATGTAAGGTTTGAAAGGAATATTGGCATTACAATTTTCAGTTTCATTTATACATGCTTTCCATTCCCTATAGGAATACAGCGGCAATTAAGGAGTTATGCAATATACGGAGAAATGGATATATAGTTGTGGATATTATAATTCATGATTAAAAACAATGATCTGTAAAGGACGGTTACACATTTATCGAAGATCTTTCACATATACACACGATGCCACTCTGATATATACGAAGGCTTATTTTTGCAAAGTTTTTAGAGGAATACAAATTGGTCTTCTCTTCTTCAAGTTTCAAAATATTGGCCAGGATATAAAGTTTCATTGATTAATATCAGTAATAAACATGTTTTTTAATCTTATTGGCAAGTTCATGTGAGGGGGTGGGTGTGCATGGGGAGCGCCAGGGAGTGGTATAATGAATCATATTTTTATGTCATTATAATTTCATGTAGCCGACCTGATGGATGTTTTCACTGAGTATGAAGGATTAAATTAATATACTGAATCAGTATTAAACATGATTGATTTTTTCGATTGATAATAACATGAAGAGTCTAATAGTAAAGCGTACAGTATATAAGTGAAGTTATAATGTATACATGAGTTCCAATCATGTTTATCCGAAGAGAACAAGGCTTTGCTCCGTGAAAGATTTTTACGTGTATGCCTAGCAGATGTTTGTCAATTGCATTCAGGGACGTCTCGATAGAGGGGGTGTGTCTCACACCGCAAACTTGGTAAAACTGACGATAGTTGGAAAACTGAGTGCGACAGTCGGAACTTCCGACTGTAGCCTGCACTCTAATTTACCTAGGCCTATTCATATATTCATAAAAATTTCGGCCAAAATTGACCTTTATAGTCATATTTATGACGTTTTCCTTGCAACTTATAAAACTTCGTATGATTTTGAAAAATCTTAAAAAATGCCTAATAGAACTACCGTACAACGTTCGCCAGCTTCAATTCGGTTTATTTATGTACTCATTTTGCGGGGGGGGGGGGGGGG
>JAIPMN010049589.1:0-33012 GCA_020650975.1 Apostichopus californicus
TATGTATATATATACTGTGACCTAGTATTAACAATCAGTTGCTGATTATCATGTACCTTACAATACCTATTAATGGCAATCCTCACATTTATTAAAATTAGAAATCTTACCCTTTGACTAATGAAATCAAAATGACTATTATAAAATAACAAAGTTTCCTTCTGTTTTTTTTCACACAAAAAATTATACTGTAGTTTTGCAAAATGATTTATAAATTAAACTACTTATGACCTGAAAAGAATACAATAATTTAAACTTGTTTTAAGGATTAAATAAATTTGATATATTCCATATACTACAAAGTTATACTATTTTAATCATGATAAAAACATGATGAAAATGACATATGAAACAATAATATTACAAATAAACCATTGTTTCACATTGTGCTATCACAAAATTAGTTGTTTGACTTTGCATCTGTGCTTCCAACATTTGAAATTGTTGCATATTCAAACTGCATAGACAGTCATTTGTAGATAATCAGGCCGTGAAGTTCTGGTTAATACTGGCCAGTGGATTTTGCCCATTGCCATTTGGAAACAAAAAGACAGTTTTTGGCCAGTTGACATTTAGAACATAAAAATATGATATGTCAGATAACAATCGTCTGTCAAGAAATCTGCATGACTTCCAGATGTAACATAAGCTCTGTAATATTGCTTATTATCAGCAAATGTTATTGGGTTCCTCTCATAACAGAAAACTGGGAGTGTGTTGTAATTCAGGGAAATGCCAGTGGTAACTTGATATTAGCCAGTAGATTTTTGAAGCACTGGTATTTTGTTCAAAATGTAGCTTTAAAATTGTGAAATTTAAGGCCTGATGATGTTCTGTGATTGGCTGGTAAATAATATTTTGACATTTCCAAATAATAACTTGTTATGGGAGAATTGAATGAATTAATTTACATAATTGGCAAAAAGTAGGCGTAACCTATCATTCCCTATGAATATTCAACATTTCATTGATTGTCACAGCCAGTGGGGAAAAAATTCCTAACGCTAATACCACTCGAAACTGTACTCTTGTATCATGCTTCAAAGCACTAAAACTGACAGTATGAGCAGTTTCTAACCTTTATCTGAGAGAATCACAGTTGGTAGAGTGTTGGGCTAACCGAGAGGTCATTGGTTTGCATTCCATTCTAGCTGTAAATTACTCTGCTATTTGTCCATTCTTTAAAGGCATTGAAGACTTGCCCCAAACCGCGTGCCACGCTCTGAAAAAGTTAACTTTGCCTTGCTTGCAAGTGAAGTTTTTTCTTGTCGCTACAAAATGCAGACAGTAATGAAACGTGATACCTTGTTATCTTTTATCTAGACCTGAGATAGTCCATCGCTGCTATGTACACTGTGTTGTGGGTATTGACCGTAGCTGTATGTATTGAATGTACACTAGTGTCTAAATACCGACGGTAGCAAGCTGTGTGCGTATTTTCTGGGATCGATGGTGGTGTCTAACACTTCTGTTACACATCATTCGAAACTAGGTCAGATTACAGGCATGAGACGTTTCTTTGTGCGCGAGTCTTCACACCCTTTAACTGATAGAAATGAAATGTTCTTACTGCTTAAACTGTCAGCATGAGTGCTCTGATTTGGAATGGAACAGCCAAAAATTAGTCCTAACTGGTTGAACCCCAAAAATACATTTATTTGAAATACATTGGACTTGTGGATGGATATTTCTTCAATTTTAACAAGTTTAATAATAAATGAGATTTAATGGGCTTGCTGTAAGTACTGCCCAAGCACTAACACACACATAATCCACATAAAATCGTCCAAACACATGAAATTTCCAACACAGAATTCTGATTCAAGAAATCATCACCAATTGCCAAAAGAAAACAACAGAAATTTAATATTATTATTATTATTAGGAATTATTGCCAAAATATTGTTCTTATTATTCTAATTATTTAATAAGTAGTGACTTTTTTATTCCAAATTGGCACAATAATTGGTCTTCTTTTCCTGCATCACAGAATGTCAACATTTGATAGCGAAATCCTGCTCGGGTAAAATATCACACCAAAAAGTTTGCGATAAACTGCATATTTGACCATTTGTGGAATTTGTCACTCTAATCCTTAATTAATGGTATTAAAAGAGATCACAGATTTTTTATCTCACACATCCATCGAAGCAGATGTTATCCTATGAACTCATAAATATGATATTGTAGGCTATTAGCTTACAACAAGGTGCGTCAAGACAGTAGCACATAAACGTGTCACTAATAGAAATAGAAAAAGTGATTTACAAAAATTTGTAAATACCTTGTCCTTATAGTATAACCTCTTGGTCTTGCTGTGGTGAGGTAGACTAGCATGGGCCAACAGCTGCTCCCTGATGTTTTCTCCAGCCTAGTCTTCATGATTTTTTCTTCGACTAAAGAATTTTAATCTTGATCACACACTATCAGTAAGATGAGCTATTGAGCTGACTTTTCATACTGCGAGACTCCCAAGTGAGGGCGTCCTTCATGAATGAACCTACATCCTTTTACATCATTTCTTACTTTTATTGTCAAAGTTTTTGATGTCTAGTCTGAGTGGAAGGGAGGCTGACGACAATGCTGAGATTTCCCAGTAAAGACTTCGCGATAGAAATAACCGGTACAGCATTACGACTGCTATAGATTGGGAGATGGTTACACCAAACACAACCACCTGAAGGGTAGAAGAAAAATAAAAATGAATGAATTTAAAGAGGTAATCGTGGTATCGAAGGCACAAAGTTAAAGGTCATTAGTTTGGCCATAACCTTTTTTGAAAGATATATCCTTGCTATAAGGGTTGAAAAAGTATATTTAGCATCCAAAGAAAGAATTCCCAGGTCAGAGTTGTTTTAGCTTTGAGTAAAGGCTGTGGAAGACTTGTTAAGGGTGAGAGCCATCATTATTTGAGTTTTGTAACATTTTTGGTTTAAGAAATGAAGACCTTTACAGTCTTTCTGTGTAAATCATAAAACCAGAAATCATTTGAAAGAATTGACATTTTCATGACCATTAGCCAAAATGAATTGGGAGTTGACAGTTTGCATAACGGACTTGACTTCCATGGTTTTATTGACCATAAACTGTTCAGATTGATGTCGATTTAATTGCATTCATGTGATTGCAGGTAAGAAGTGACGTGAAGAGGTGGGTGAAATGGTGTTGGCGTCACATATGTACGAGAAGTTCAACAAAAATGTCTATTTTAACACATTTCACAAATGTAACATGTTCTTTGAATTACACCATTTTCATCTTTCATCATGCGTTCCTCTATGAACTCAGAATTCAAAGTTTAATAGAAGGAGAGCAGCATGTTTATTACAGTTCAGAATTGAAAAATATACATTGTTATACTCCATGATAATCTAATAACTAGAACTGACTTCATTCCCAAAATAAGGCAGTCTTGGTGTTATTTTATGAGGGAAAAAAACATTTCCTCAACTTTGCAAAATTCATAAAAGTTGAATAGCAATTCAAAGCATGAGTGTAAAAATGTCCTCTTTTTTGTCTTTGAATTTTGTGCTTATTAGTAAACTATTGCTAATTATTTCTTTGGATTTAATTTAAAATAATTGCACTCACCATTTTTTGTCTGGCTTCATTCAAAAATGTTGATAATAGAAGTATGACTGGATATGCAAGGAACCAAAGGAAACAATACTGTGGAAGAAACAAAGAAACAACTCAATTGTCTGAGGTATGGTGTCAAAAGTAGGTTGCTGGGAAGGGGGAGGGGGGGTTTGGGGGGATGCATAGGATACAATCTATTGTGCTCCATCGTTTCACACAAATAGTAAGTAAATGTCCATGGGTATATACCCCTATTGTCAGGGTTAGCGATTTTTAAGTTTTTTTTTTAACAATAACAAACAATTTTTATTTTTTTTTCTAATTTTCAAAGTGAGTGTATTCAGTCCAACAAAAAGTGGTTAACTTGAAAATCGAATAGTAGATAGTTTTGAGGTTACTGAATAATATAAATTGTCTTTGATTTCTGCCTTCCTTATTCCTTTAAAGATCAATGATTTAAATCGCCATTAAAATCAGTGATTTAAATCACTGTGATTTTAATCAGCCAACCCTGCTGCAATTGTTTAATATTGCTTCATCCTAGCTGTACAGGACTTTGAAAGCAATGCAATATTTCCTTTCTTTGACACAGTGCTTGACAAATCCCCTAAGCATCTAAAGCTGAATTGGAGGACCCTGTCAGCATGCAGTGTTTTGTAAAAGGAGATGCCTTTACAGGCGCGTAGTGAGGAATTTGCCAAGCGAGGGGCGAAGCCTGTAGGCAAACTATCTAAGCGTAGCGCCACCATGGGTTAGCGCGAAGCGTACAAGAAACTTTTGGCCGAAAATGCCTCCCAGATCGCTGGAAATGGCACTTCCCAGGCCCATGGGCTGGCGCGAAGCGTACAAAAAAAAGTTCAGCCGAAAATGCCTCCCACATTGCTGGAAATGACACTTCCCAGGCCTTGTAAGTTGCATCTAAGAATTTTCTTTTTTGGGAAATTACTAGCGATATTATAAAAATAATTAAAAATATGCTCAATATGCAGTCGCCCCCTGTTCCCCCATTCCTTGGCTACGTGCCTGTGCCTTTAAAGAAGTCTCCAATATGAACAGTGTAAATTTCGTGTGCATGTTCACAAACGGCATTTACGCTCGTAGATGCTAGCCTGTAGAAGACTTACCGTTGCAAAACCTTTGTAAAATAATTTTCTCACTACACTTCTTTCTTTGGATACAACTTGGTAGAGGTAGTTGGCGAAGAGGACCGCTAGAACAGTCCGAAGAAGTAAAGCTAGAATACCCAGAATGCTTTGGTGGTCATGGTACATGCTATGACTGGATGAAAACAACTGCTCCAAAATGATGCAAATGCACTGACAAAACAGAAAAGGAAAAAATTTGTTATAGTTTGCAATATTGAAAATGTGCTGTTTGTTTTTTGGCAAGTTAATACCTCCCAACAAGAAATTACACTCATTAATTGGGCTCATTAAACTATATTTTCAGTATTTCTGAGCAACAATCTTGTATATTTTGTATATACATTTTTTTTAAGTCTGTGTGATATCTTTACATCTGAAAACTACTAGAAGTACAGTGGCTAAAAAAAAAAATATATTGAAAATTTTAATATATCAATGATATCAATGATATCAATATCATCCAAATTAACAAGTTCCACCAATTTCCCCCGAACAAAAGGATGTAAAAAAAAAATGTAATTGTATAACTACGTAACTGTGTAACTATATAACTACAGTATATAACTACCTATACAACTATGTAACTATATAACTTCAGTATATAACTATTCATCTATGTAACTTGTATATGTAACTACGTAGTTATAAAACTATATGACCAAATAACCATACAACTATGTAGCTATCTAACTATGTAACTACACTATATGGCCACAGTACCATATAAATATATGTAGTAATATAACTATATTACTATCTAACCAAATATACATATAACTATGTAGTTATATATATCTCTATAAATATATGACCAAATAACCATATAACTATGTAGCTATATAACTATGTATCTATATCACTTTAAGACCAAATAACCATATACTATTAAACTACACAACTCGTTCTATATAACTACATATCTATATAATACATGTTGATCTTTGCTATTTTTCTACAATTCAGAATATTATAATATGGCTCGTGAAACAATCTCCTCTCTCTCTGTATGGTACGACTACTACACTTACTTGTACAGCGGCTACAGAACCGACTATTTTCGCGTGAGGAGATTTCTTCCAAATCTTTGAATTGACCTCTGTTTTGGAAGTACTTAACGTCCAACCGAGAGCAAGACTGAGCATCATGTACAACATACCAAACTGAGAGCAGATTTCCAAAACTATGTTTAGAAAGTAAAAGAAAAATATCGAGAAATGAATACAATGACACTACAAGTGATTTCATGAACTAGTGTGGTGTTCTTGTTATTCAGGCATTGTGTCTCAAAGCAAAGCTGTAGCAGCTGCATGGTCCTGTTCAGCTTGGATGAAGCAACATCAAACAATAGGGAATTATCCTGGTGGACCTGCATTGCCTATTGTGTTAAAGGCATTGAAGACTCGCCCCAAAGCCCGCACTGAAAAAGTTAACTTTCCTTTGCTTGCAAGTGAAGTTTTCTTCTTGTCGCTACAAAATTTAGACAGTAATGAAACGTGATACCTTGTTATCTTTTATCTAGACCTGAGATGTCCATCGCTGCTATGTACACTGTGTTGTGGGTATTGACTGTAGCTGTATGTATTGACTGTACACTATAGTGTCCAATTACCGACGGTAGCAAGCTGTGTGTATTTTCTGGGATCGATGGTGGTGTCTAACACTTCTGTTACACCTCATTCGAAACTAGGTCAGATTACAGGCATGAGACGTTTCTTTGTGCGCGAGTCTTCACACCCTTTAAACTGTACAGCACCGTAGGTTAGTCCTATGCAGCCTGGCTGCATGATGCTGCAGCCCCCTAGCCTCTCTACTTTTGTCATGGTGCCTATGCATTCTGCCTATTTAGATACTTTTAGTCGGCATTGTGGTAACATGTCACATAATTCTGAGTGGAAACGAAAATGTTAACTCATCTCTCTTCTCTAGAAATGCTTGTTGCATACATTTGGCCATAACAAAAGGTTTGCATATCCATTATTCTAATGTTCCAAAATTGTATTGTGAAGGCATTTACCTATGAACAATGAATATTTAGGAGGTCAAAATATTTACCTAAAAGTTTAACAAATGTGTTGTGAAACAGCCAGTGCTGACACAATGGGTTTCCAAGATAAACTGTTTCCACACTTCAAAATCCTTTTACCTAGTTTTTTGGCCTGACATTTCCATCCTAGCAGGATTTTCTTCAGAGGCTGAAGAAGATCCTGCTAGGATGGAAACATCAGGCCCACTTACTTTTACACATTCTCTTACACAGGCTCTTTAGTGGATAAGTAGTTTGCTAACAGTTTTTTAGAATTTTTATTATCATTTTAAAAGTATTTAAACATTGTTTAAATATGTGTACTGAAAGCTGATACAAACTTATTGAATAAAGAATAAAGGAATTATTTGTAGTTTTGCATAAATTTAAACAAACTGTTCAATATGACAAAACGTTTATATCCATAGCAGATTTCATTCTATCTTACCCTCTGATAAATTTTCAGCGAGTGATGATCCTTCTCCATCTCTTGCGAACCGGTAAAGATGGATGCACATACAGAGGGCAGCAGACGCCTGGAGGCAAAGGACTTTAGTAAGCATACTAAGGACGTCATGCATCGGACCCTGTTTCTGCAAAGTCTCCCAAAGGCTAGGTGCGCACATACAACCAATCACGAAATAAAGAAAGGCGAGGAGTTCGTAGAAACCCAGGAGACCTGATACAAAAGGAAACAAGTTGCCTTTTTGTCGCAATCTGTCACAAAATTTCAGGGCACATCTGATGAAAACTTGGCATATCCATAGGCAACAGAACACACTTTCCTTCGCATACATATTTCTTTCACAAACAAGAACATACTGAAGAGTAACAATTTTTCCAAAGGATTTACTCAACTCTTTTGACATTTATGAAACAATGTAACCTACGGTATGATTTATGAGTCCAAGTGTGGCTGCATGGTGAAAGATATATATAACATCCGGCCTAGAATCTCAACATTTGAGCCACTCCACAGAAAATGCCAATGCTTAAATAAATCTACTGGCTACAAGAAATTAACAGAGTTATCAGAGCAGTCCAATAATATTTGATGATAATACATAGTCATCCCGAGTGATTACTGTAGGTTAGGTTCAGAAATCCTGTCGATTCTGTGACTTGCGATTGTAAACCGACTTAAGTTGTATCTTACGTTATTACGTTATTATTGTCTACTGGCAGAAAATTGCCAGTGCTTCTTTTCCTGCTGGAAAAACGGCAAAATCCACTGGATTTTTGACAGTAAATAGCCAAAATTTGATGCCTGTTTACATCTTAAAGGAATCTTTTAGTGGCAGTCTATTGGGTATATCCAAAAAACTCCATAATATTTTCATTGCCACAGTCCTTGTTTGGGGATTTTTCATCCTATGATTCAGGAGAAGTGAATTTTTTAACCCCCCTAGCGCCAACTTAATCTAATATATAGTGAACAGTGGATAAATATGAGCGATGGTGACATCATCACGGCACTTCGTTTCGGGGGCTGCAGGGACGCTATCATTAGCAAGCTACACTGTAGCGAGGATAGGTAAACTTTCTGACAGTAAAATAGCGATTTAGATGGAAATTTCCCAGTGACGTTGCAAGTTAGCAATCTTTTGGAGAGTTAAAACGTTCCAGAATTCCCTAACTAGTTCTTCTACATCATATGTTGTTCAGATAATTTGTTATTTGAGAGATTTTCTTAATCACAGCCGTACGTGAAGTCACATTCCTGTGTATTGTATCAAGGCCAAGCTTTACAGTGAGATATTTTGTATCCACAGCCTACACAGTCTGTACACAGTCTGTACACATGACTGTGAGCGTTACAAAGCCAAGCTAATAGTGAGATCTGGTCGAGTCTGACCAATGTGCCGCACTGACGTCACGTCTCCACGTTAGTCAGTGTTAGATTCAAATTTTCTGGCAGGACGGGCCAACATTTCAAGCACTCTATCACAGAAACTAAAATTCATCACAGGGCAAGGCTTAGGACAATACAAAGACAAAATATGATATGACCGGAAGGACTGGATCCCATTTTTCACTAAAAGATTCCTTTAATGAAAATACATAAACACTCATATGGCTTTACCTGGTCACTGCAAACTAACCTGTATCCTCGCAGCTAAATTGATTAGAAGGCACCCCATGTGAGTCAGTGTTGAAGATTTGTACATGGTAAGCTAGATAAACTGGCTGCATCGTGGAAGCGTCTAAATTGCACACGTCTGCGGGGGCATACATGGCAATCCAGGTGCCTTGCTCTTCAAAGTGAAGCATCGAGAAGTTACCTTCCTTCTCGAAAAGATCAACTGTAACAAGACAAAGGAAACAAATGAATTGAGACATCAGAGAAACTTTGTAAAGCCCCAATATGGAGTCAGGGAAATCGTTTATCCGGTATCGCTTCAAAAAATGCTATGAAAAATGAACACGTTGTTTCTGCTTCTCCCACATGCGTATTGGGGCTGGCAACCCTAGCACTGTTAACTCACTGCCTTTCCAGGCCGATATTACAATTATTATAACGGGGGCATCAGTACGATTGCCCCCAGTCTGACCAATGATAATCATGTTAAGATATGAATTTTACAAGAAGATTCAAACCTCTGTGTTGGGCAAGCCTTATCTTCTCTCCGCAATCTTCTGCAGAGCGAACTTGTTGCCAAACATTCTCTGGGTAAAGGTACACCTGGCCAGGAGCTGAGGTTGTGTTTAACTGGTAAAATAGTCTCCCAGTTCCAACTTTTGGGAAAGGGAAAGAAAAATATGAACCATTTTACCATACATTTAATATGAATTTTTCCAGCACCAAAATAACTGTATTGAAATTGTTGTTTGTATTTTTATTAAGCATATAATCATATTAGTATTAATACCATAAAATATGTAACCTGTAGGCTTTCCTGTAAGCTTTGAAATGTCGTTCACGCCCAGGGGAATATGTCGCAAAGTCCTCATGCCATGTCCATGTTCATCAATATGTCTTCCTCGTTACAGATATCTTTGATTTTTTTAGATATATTTTTCAAGTCCTGTACCAGTTGTCCAAGGAAAGTAGTTCACTTAATTATTTAAATCGCTTATTATTATTATTATATGTGCCTTTTGGATTATTCCTAACCGTAACCCACATGAAATGTCAGACATATGACGGCTCTAATAAACATTGCCATCATCTAGCAGCTTTAAATATTAGTACACAGAAAATTGTAATTAAGAATTCTGGAAAATTTACCTGTGAAACAGAAATTGGTAATTAAGTGGCCAAAAGACTTGGCTGCAGTTACTGTATTAATATTGCCCCTAGCAGACTTTGCCTCTGTTCCTATTTGGAAGAACTGCAGACCAACGATAAAGGCGATGATGACTTTGCACAATATAGACGAGTGGATTTTTTGAGAAACCAGAAGCTTTCCATGATAGGACATGATTGCACCTCTGTGTAGAAGAAGAAAACAAATTTAATTCTTTTATCAGATGTCAAAGCCAAATATAGTATTACCATACAAAATTCAATGAAAGTGTCCTCTTTTTAATATCTTGATTACGTGAGTGTCTGAGGTAGGCTTACCAGACGTCCGGTTTTACCCGGACATGTCCGGTTTTTCGTGACTTACGCGGGCGTCCGGGTGGATTTCCCAATTTGGCAATAATATCCGGATTTCATGAATTTCACACAGGAATTGACAGGTTTTCCCAAATTTAGCCTCACGAGTCACGAGCAAATGATTTCCAACTAAATTTATACGCAATAAACGCGTACTCGCGTCGTCTGCTACCTACCATATACAGACAGCAGTAGAGACACACACAGGCGGGCTCTCACAAAGTATAGTAGAACGCAGTCAATAGCGTGAACACACCGTAATTATGAGTATTGCCCTATCTAACGTAATGTCAGTTTTATAGGCAGAGTATCACACGCGCCAATCAAAAGTATGAAGTGTTGTGAATCTGTGATTGAACATCGGAGGCCTTCCTTGTTGAGGAAAATCAGATCCCCAGAGAAGTATGCATAGGTGCATAAATTCAGAGGAGATTTTTTGGACTCCAATCTGCCCTGTGGCACAGTACACTTTTTGTTAATTTTTTACTAGACTTGGAGCCAAACCATAACTCACTCAAGTTGGGGACCTCCCTGAGTCCCTATTAGAGGGATTTAAATTGCACCATTTTGCATCTAGGCACCTTTGAAAAACAAAAAAAAATTCCAAAGGGGGAGGGGGACACCCCTCCCCTTAAACCCCTCCACCAGGACGCGGATCAGTGTAGGACGCGGATCAGTGTCCTGCTTTTTCAAAAACAAATGGTAACCCTAGTCTGAGGGAGGTGTGAAAGTTTAAAGAAATGTTTTAATATGTAGGTAGTTTTGACTAGGATATAAAGAAAGGTAAATTGTCAATAGTAACAGTAATGTCAACCATTGTCCTTATTAAGCATATCGCTTTTGACGTTCAAATCCTAAAAGCTTGCTCTAGGTACCATTCACAAAGAACTGCTTTCCACACAAAGGCCTTGGGCCAGAACAACTTGACTTCCGTTCTTCAGATAAGATAAGGTACAGTACTAGAAACCTTGCCATCTGGGATGATTAAATAAAAGGCAAAGTGATCCCAATTATTTTCCTCTGATATACTGTATGCAACATCATTATAAATCACACTGCAGAAGCCCACAATAGCTTATCTTCAGTTAAGCCTAGTACTAGCCTTTACCTTGTTTAAAAATTAAGGATAACCTAGGCCTAACATTACTGTTAATAGTGTACAGTAACTAGAGTGAGGTCTTATTGTGGAAAGAAACACTGAAAATGGTAAAGGATTAAAGTTTTCACAATTTGCTCAGCTCTTCACACTGATTGGTGAATACGTACATATCTCTATAACAATTAACGTAGCCTACACTATAGCTAGTATTAATAAACACATCATTACTGTTGTAGACCTAGGCCAACCCCTGTAGTCTGGTTATGCTATTCAGTATCCCTGTCAGTGCCACAGGCGCTCCCGTTGGCTAGACAGTAATTAAATAATTAAAACGTATTAAATATTGTAGGCTAATTATATTAACTGACAGTGACATACTGTGTGACCAACGTTGCCACTCGTGCAACAGTGCAACGAAGCGGTTGAGTCAAATTGGCAAGGATTCTTTCATGTTTTTTCTAAAGAACGAACACCGACGAATGTTTTCTCTTCTTGAACATTTATATTTACCAAGGGACTGTTTCGCATGTACTTATTTGTTCCACTTTTATCTTCAATAGAGATAAAACAGTTGAAATTACATGGAGAACTCGTTTTCGCGCAACAAGACCCTTCACGATAGCAAACAGCTGATGACGGTGCCACATGTACTTCCGGTGAAGGCGATGAACAAAAAGTAGTAGTATGTTTTGACCATTTTAGCCGATTACTAGCTAAACGTTTGCGTCTGTTCGTGTGGTATGTTTGCAATCCTGTTTTGGTTCTCACATTTGATATTTATCGCTGCCCGTATGCGGTCAATTGAGTTCAGTTCCCAGCGGGGAGGGCAAACAGCAATCTACATATCCCCAAATCTGTGCATAACTAATATAATACTTATATTAATACAGACACATTTTATGGCAAGGCATGCTGGCGAAAAGTTTCTCCAAATTCTCAGTAGTGCACAAAATTACGATCATGTAACACCATGATTGGAGCAACCTGTGGGAGAGGGGGTGGAGGATGTGACCGGGGATTTGTACACCCCCCTTCCCAACAAAAGAAAAGAAAAAAAAAGGCACTGGTAAATGCACACAAAATCTTCATTGACTCTTTTACCCACATTTATTTGCACTGATAAAGGCATAATACTTCTGAATATGCAAATATATATAGCTTCATATATGTCGGTTAAGCCATTCCCAAGACATCGCCAAGTTAAACTTATCAGAATCATGTAACGTAAATTAATTATTTCAATTTTATGGTATCAACGTTATTTTAATGGAATATTATAACAGGTTCTGCTGTAATATATATAATCACCTGATTTGACATAAATCATGAAAAAAATTGTTTTACTTGTTATTAGCAACTCTTTGAAATTTAGAAGTGTTTTTGATGAAGGGAATTGTCATGGAACTCCCTGATCTCAGGTCCAGATAAAAGATAACAAGTTATCACGTTTCATTACTGTCTGCATTTTGTAGCCACAAGAAAACTTCACTTGTAAGCAACGGAAAGTTAACTTTTTCAGAGGGTGGCACGCGGTTTGGGGCGAGTCTTCAATGCCATTAAAATGTATATGAGCAGACAGAAACCGAATGACAATCTATATCACTGAATTTCACAATCTCAACCTCTATCAAATTTGGCAAGTGTCTTCAAAAGACAACTGAGATTTTCCATATCACGAAGTTAGAAGAAAATAATAATTAAGTTGTACAATCTGAACTTTCTTCACTTTATCTGAAAGAGAGCATTTATTTTGGGCTCTCCTTCAACTACTATTGTTATGCATACCCAAATATGAAGATGTCCGCATATATAATTTTTTAAATTTTTATATATATTTATATATACATCCCCATTGCACACATCTGAGTTGATAAACCGATATAACTTCCTTCCATTGTTCCCTCAAACCAACATCAAAAAAGTTAAAATCAAACCTAAAATAACTTGGAACAAAATACATTTCATGTAATTTATTCAATTCTTTTTAGAAAACATAAAATAAAAAAACAACATTCCTTTCAGAAATATCAAGATAGGATCACTTGGCATGTTGAAAACACTCATAGATATCGTTAACAAAACATAACACAAACTAACTTAAAGGTAGTCAGTATATAAGCCCCAATTTATAGCACGCTATACTTGCTAGAAGTTTTCAAAAAGTACTTTTCTGGAGGTCTTTAACTCTCCAAATTGTTCTGAGACATTTTTAAGGAACACACAAGATGACTGAATGTCCCTATGAGGATATTTTCCTCGAAGGTTGTAAAAAAAACAGTTTAAGAATTTTGACCAAAGGTGACAGTATTTGAATATCTAGCATATTTGGGGCCAATACAGCATACCTTTAAGGGGGCAGTAGAAGGGCTTGCAAATTATGGACAGTAACTGGGGTCAAGATACAGTGGATGAAATTGCTCTAGTTGTGAGGAAACAAGTTTAATAGCAAGATGTGAAAATATATCTGGCATGTAATAAATCGATACAGAACAGTATGCACTAGGAAGAATTTCTTCTTCTTCTTCTTCTTCTTCTTCTTCTTCTAATTTTGTGAACAAAATGAGCACAATTGTGGGTAAGCTTTGGCAACAACAAACTTTGTCCTGCTTGTCTGGTTTCGCTATAAATCTACACAAAGAACTCTACGCTTTTCCAGTGGAGTGTTTGATTTGCATCAAAGACCTCAATATTGTTACTTGTTGAAAGAAGAAACAGAATTTTAGAAGGTTTGAATAACCATGGAATTGGAGAATATTGCAGGATTCAATAAACTTGTGAATATAAATTTCAAATACCAATCCTAGGATGAGGAAGACAGGGTGGTTTTGTTTATTGAAATAAACTGGTAGAATGGATGGGGGGGGGGGGGGGGTGTTTGGACAATAGTGCACTGTGGATGAGAGGGTAGTTGTTACAAGGAGTCATGTAGTCTTTGGAGTGTATACCTGTTAAAAATTTTCTTTTTTACCAAAGTCATGTAAAAAAGACAATTTCCAGTGGGTTAGGTGAGTGGGTTGAGTTGGGATGGGTGGGGGGGGGGGTCAGAATGGAGTTATTTTCAACATGCCAAACAAAGATTAAAGAGGACAAAAGCACATTTACTATTAATGAGCTTAAGATGGAAAGACACACCCAGTAATTTAAGAAGTTTACCTGCAGTTACTAAACCATTAATACATTAATAATTACCATCATAATAATATTCAGTTTATCATTCCTGAAGATTGCTAGATAATTCACAGAGAACCAAAAATATCGAAGGTGGCTAAGAATAAGTCAAACCCACAAACATTCCTTCTCTTTTCATTGGTGTCCTTGCTCGAAATTAAAAGTAACCCTTTCATCGAGCATTAGACACAACAAAGTTTTACAGCCAAAAATGTTTAAAACAATTTCAGTATTAATTCTCTCCTCGAAAAATTCTGGATATTGAAAGATAATATTTTTTTAAAGGTGTGCTTTTTTCTTTCTGAATTTCTTGGAAAGTTGTAGTTATCATTCAATAGTGAAAATATTACAAATAAGTTTGTAAATTATTCAAGGCAACAAGATGGACAGACGAAAGATTCACAGAGCTGTCTTAAAGAGTTAAATGCATCTTTGACCATAATAAAAAACAGGATTAATGTAAGAAAATGCTACAAAAATTATTATGATAAAAAGTACTGTAGAAATATACAAAAGCAACCATATCTCACAGTAAAGACAGAGAAAGGTCTACAACGACAAGTCGCCCCCACCCCTCAACAAAAATAGCCCGGTTAAATTTTTTCCAACTTACTGACGGCCAATTCTGTTTCTGATTGTATCAAACCCAAAGACAAAACTGTCATTTTTAGACACCAAAATATAACACCACTATTGAAACTGTATCTTTACAAATATCATACCATAAAGATGAAATTTGACTAACTTATAAAAACATGCTAAACTTGTATGATATGTTAGGTACTCATGCCATACCTACATCATAGGAAAGAATGTCTGCCAGCTTATAGCATGGATAAAAGTTTTGGGAGAAATAAATGTGATTATTTCTAGATATCATACCATAAAGATGAAATTTGACTAACTTATAAAAACATGCTAAACTTGTATGATATGTTAGGTACTCATGCCATATCTAAATCATAGGAAAGAAAGTCTGCCTGCTTTAATATAGCATGGATACAAGTTTTTGAGAGAAATATTAAAATGTGATCTAAATTTCCAAATCTGATCATACATCTTGCTTTGCCTTTGAAAAATCCAACACATTTTGTTCTTTGCTTGGTTTGATCATAATCAATTTCTGTTTTATTTTCTTAATTTAAAAACAAAAAATGTTGGTTTTTGGGTATACTCTCATTATTTTACAAAGAGGTAACGGTATGGCTTTTAACTATATTATTACTAAAAGTGAGAAAAGAAAGTGTCCAAAATACTGATGTTGCATGAAGCACCATATGTAAAACAGACCCAACACATGGTCAAATTACTTGTAAGTCTAAGACTTAAAACTGGAATTAAAAGATGTCACTGCAGTAGCGACATTAAATACTCAAATGCCCCAATCAATTGTCACATCATATTTCATCATAAATATATGCCAAAAACAAATGAAATGGAAAGTGTATAAAACCTCTTATGAAACTTACGAGCATACACATGTCCACAGAAGTTGTCGCCTTTAAGGAGACATTTAACAAGAGAAACAAAATGTAAGTATTATCGGTCCACGCTTGATTTGGTCTTGCAAAAACAAATTAACAAAATATATCTTGGGTTCTTAAGTTGTGTTTTCCATATTCTTCCTTACCAAAGCCTCCTTACCCTCCCCTCCCACACCCCCTACCCTATACCCTCCCAAAAAGTTTATAGCTTTTTTTTAATGAAGTATTAACCGGAAAGGTATTACACTATCCAACACAATGACAATAACAAACTGTAAATGCAACAATTGAAAAAAAAAATGACTAATCTTTGTTTCAACAAGATCACTAAATAACATAGAATACTTTTGTGTCCTTGTCTTGTGTTTGTTATTGCTTCTCTTTTTTGGCTGGGGGGGGGGGAGGGGGAGGGAGGGGGGTAGGATGCATGGGTCCGAGGAAGACACAGGTCATTTGACATACAGCAGAAAACATAATGAACCAAATTCTAAGATTTGAAAAAAGATTACAAAGAATGAAAGAAGTGAGAATGAGAAAAAAATAAATAAAGAATAAGAAATAATAATAGTTTAAACAATTTGATCAAAATAAGATTTGGCAAGCTTTAACAAAATTTTGTTTTACTTTTAAAGCAACATATTCTTTTTTGCTAAATATTTCTTCGAACTATATTAACAATATTCTGAATGATCTACATGGAACAAAATCTATCGTTCTGGTTGACTACGGATTAACTTTTCTGATCTTTAATAAATCTACGACTTAACTGCTTTCAACAACATAAAATATGATTATGACATACAACTTATTCCTGTCATAATGAAAGATCAGTTTGTTCTGTTAAACATTCGTTTAACATTACTTCTTTCAAATATCCAACTTTATACAGGTGAAAAGTAAACCCCTAACCTGCTACAACTTAACCAACTCTTTTAACACAAATTTCAATACTTTTGAACACTCCCCGCCACCAAGTATAATCGCCTCGTACTTCTCGAAAAATTATCTTTATCGTGCAAATAGGCGAAGAATTGTATGATGAGTTTGAAAAGAAGGGAACACAGAGTAAAAAATAATATCAAATGTACATTTTGACTGACGTGAAATTTTTGAGGTGCTCTGATATGAGTCTGTGTATAATAAGTACATATTTCATTTACAAAATTGAGTTTGAGAGAAAGAAAGAAAAAATTCTCTTTCTTGTTTGGTCACTGCTTGGAAACTTCATCTTTTTTTTGGGGGGGGGGAGGGGGTGGGCATAATTCAGACATAAAGGTAACCATCACACAATACTGACACAATATTTGAGAGTTTAAACAAATATTGAAACCAAACATGTCTGCTTTTCAACATGCCAAGAAAGATGAACAAATCCAGGCACATGGATGAAATTAAAAATGCTTATTTTTCATAAACTATTCAGTGCATGATATGTCCGAGTCACTGAAGTTTGTGACATCTATTTCCCTCACGTCACGACGAAATTGAAGAAATCTGGAATTATGTCATCAACATTATTCCACAAAATAATCCAAATTTTTTATGTAATGTCAACTTGATGACGTAAACAAAATCGAGTCAAATTACTTCACTGGTTTTCTTTTGCCATCAAGGAAGTTATACTAATACTTCTCATGGAATTTTTGAATAACCAAATATTCTATAAATATGTCACAGATTCTATAAATGTCACAGATTCTATAAATGTTTCTTTGTCCAACATCATCATTAGCATCCAATTTTGACTTTTCCAATAATAATAATAATAATTTTGGTTTAAGGTATGTTTGCTTTTAAAAGTCACAGTTACACAAAGTTTTCAGTAAATTCACCAGAAGGTATTATAAAGGAAGGCTTCTGTTTTAACTGGCATTTACAAGATAAATTCTCACAAAAATGGAATAGAAAAGCATGAAAACGAAGACCACAGTATGTAAGTTACTGGTAAAAAGTGTCAAATATTAAGGTTTAGTCTGTCATATAAAAAATGTTGATACAGGCATCTCATCTCAAGGTTGAATTTCTCCAACAAGCCAAAAAGGTTCTTTGTGAACTTTTGATTTTATACCAACCATAGTAAAAATTGAAGCAATTTCTGAGTAAATGTACTATGCTAAGACTCCAAAATATGCTTCAGTTTGTAGCACAATCACATATTTTCCTGTGCATACGTTATAGATCTGATACAAAAAACGTGTTCTGTTGTTTCTGAAAGCGCAATATGCAAATTTGTATTAACCAATGATATAACTTTTTCTATTACATGGTAGTGAATAGGATCTCTTATAACGATTTTCATTGGACGAAGTTTAACTCATTATGACACAAGTCTGTGTTAAAAATATAGTGCTCTAGACATTAAGATTTTGGTGTCAGATACATTGAAGCAAAATGGGATATTACTTCTGTCTAGACTTTGTAAAGGAAATTCCGAAAAAAAATGTACTGGTTTTAGTATTTTACAAACTAATATACTTACTGCACTGCACCTGACTCTATCAGCGATGCTGACACAAAGAGGATGGAAATTACGGGAGATGGGAGATGGCCATACACACACACAAGGAATTGCCAGATGCTAGAGCGAGGTAAATACGGTAATGTATAAGGTTATATGAGGTGAGGGAGTAGTACGCGCTGTGAATTTAGTATTTTACAAGTTAATACACTTATTGTACTGCATCTGCCTCTATCAACAAGTGCTTTCTCATCTAGCTAACCCTTCAAACTTGATAACATTTAAGCACCCTACCTACCCCCCCCACACCCCCCATCTTCTGTGACCCATTTCTTGGTCCCACCCATTTCCACTTCCTTCCCAATCTTCCTTACTATGTTGGGAAACTTTTGCATCATAAACTTAACCAAATCTCGTTGGCCTTTTTCCTTTCTTTCACTATTTTCCGTTTGACGGTGCCATTTCCTATGAGCTTCACGACTTCATCCGAATTAAATCATCAAATCGTAGAATAATACCTTCGATTGACTATACAGCTATAAGGCTTCCTGGAGATCGAGGAGGTGATGAATCTGAAGTTTGCTAAGAGATAAAAACGTTTCGTGCAAATTTTATGGTTAATGAAGAAGAAGAAGAAGAAGAATGTAGGTCCCTATTTATTGAGAAAATTGGGAATATTTAAAAAAAAAAAGTACATACAGTATAATAAGGAAAATACTGAAAGTTTTTTACAAGGATGGTTACATATGTGCCCCCTTGTATGCTGTCCATTCACTTTCCTGAAGATAGAATTTTTAATGTTGACACTTTTGGTTAGTGTAATGTACAGTACAGTATGTCAACATTAACAATTCACCATAGAGGTCCAACATTCAATTTTGAGTTATATATATATATACTTTTACAATAAATGTTACAAACTTAGCAAAATTAAATACAAGGTTGAAAAATTTTGAATTATCAACAATTTGTGAAAACTAATAAAAAAAGAATATTTGACTGAAAGGCACCAAGTGTCCTTGGTTTGGTTGTTTGTTTAATGTTTTTTTTCTTTTCCAGAAATGGTAAAAAATAATCAGAATACTCAAAATTGATAAAATGTGATTCTTAAATTTATCTGAGAATGCCTGAGATAAAAAAAAAAGAAAGAAGATTTTTCTAAACATATGTCTCCTGTTTTTTTATAATTTATTCTTCTTTCTGCATAATCTCTCCGTTGCAGGCCTGGTTGCGTCTCGGTAGCAGTAGCGTGGCCAGGAAGGTGTATATCTTCTCGTGGACCGGGACCAATGCATGCTGATGAATCAAGGCACACATTCTATACCACCGACCGTAGAAAGGATCTGAAGTAGCTGGACAGATGACGTTATTCAAATTGACCTCCAACAACTAGAATTTAAAACAGAAAATAGGCTTGTGACAGTCTCACTTGGCACATAACACATACTGTAGTGCTATGTACATACAGTGCTGATTTTGTACAGACAGGTACAGTACATCAAAAGTTTGCTGGCTATGGGTCGCCAACCAAAGGAAGGTGTTCAAAAATTCGCCTTTAGTTTTCGAAGTCTGCTGATGAAGCTCAATTATTGCAATAATGTTTTTAGCAACTATTCCAAAGTCTGAGCTAACTTGCATGGATTCTGCAAATACGAGTATGGGTGGGGGAGGGGAGTGGCTTGGGGTTCTGGTGGGGTTACAGTTCAGTCAATATGGAAGATCCTGGGTTGTGGGATGAGAAGTTTGTGGACGGTTGATGTATAAGGAGGACTTTCAAAGAGCTGACAAATTGATCCAAAAGTTGTGTGGGATTAGGAGACCTCTAATTTTGCATAAAGAGGTGATTACACCCTTCATTCATTAAATGCAGCTGACTGTAAGGTCCTAAAATTCCTCTCCAAATTTTCATCAGATTCATTCAAGTTACTGATGCAATGGTCTGAATACTCTGTACAAAGTCAATACAGTTTGTCTTATAAACAGTGCAATTTAGTTAGTAAGAGAAATCATGCTGAGAATTTTTTTTTTTTTTGAAAAGCAAAACATTCATAATTAGGATTCAATATGAAACCACTGACTCAAATTTACAGCTTACTATAAGGTTTGTGTCCCTTTCTATAACCCAAGAATTGCCCTCAAGTACTTTCAAAATTTGAAGTAAAAAAAAAAAAATCCTTTCAGACCACTTAATTTAAGTTAACTTTGATGAATAGTAGCTAATTATAAAGTTTACTTTAATGAATAGTAGCTAATTATCAAGTTTACTTTAATGTATAGAAGCTAATTATAAAGTTAATGTCTTTCATGAATGTTCCATTTATATGATTCAATATCTTTTCTGAATTCACAGTTTTTTTTCCCACAAAATTTGTTCTCTTTGGAGTAATTTTTTGGGCAAAAGATATTGACAATAAAAATTGTCAGAAAGAGAGAGAGGCATAGTTCTGAAGGTGAGGAGTGAATTAATAGAAATTTACCATTCCCAGTGCTTGAAGAAATACAAGGTGATAAAGGAACATAAACCCAGTCGTAAACATACACCATGAAAACTTGCTCAGAGGCTCAGTTGTGTAGACACCTGAAAGAATCGAAATAAAAAGAAGAAATCGAGATATTAGACAAACTCACAGAGAAACTCTCAAATGCTCGTTCAAGGCAACATAAAGATAAAACCAAAATAAAATGAACTTTGCAAGGAATTTCTGCAAGATAATCTACATTTTATGGTAGTGTTGGAAGGAAGTGGGGGCGCTGTGCTAAAACATTCCAGTCATGTGGTTAAGGTAGATAGGAAAGTAGTACTATATATACAGTACAGTTGGAGACAGGTAAGAGAAGAGTGATGTTACCACTACCTCAGTCACAGCTCAGTGTCCTGATGGTTTTGAAGATACTCTAAGGTTGCTTCAATGTAATTAAATATTGTGCTTTTATTCAGTCAAACTATATGCATGGTAGTTCAATGGACTGTGTCATCCATCCCAACTTCCAGGAAAATAAGTACTAACTGTACCTTTATTTAAAACTATTTTTAGGATAATAATTAACATTTTTAATGTACATGAACAATGAAAAGCTGTCTGGGAAATTACTGTATAAAGCATGGAGAAAACATCCCAGTAATAATCACCCAGAGGTCACTGATTTGAATCCAGTTCTAGCAATAAATGACATCTTTGCTTTTGTTTCACTATTATCAAAACAAGCTCTTTCATATCAATTTTTCTAAACAAATTTTACAATGTACCCCTTTAGTGATCAATAAAATTGTCTCGGCCTACTTTAATTAAATTTTACAGAATTTTTTTTTTTTACTTTTCACTATAAACCGTACATCGATTGACACAAATTCCTCTTTGGAACCAGACCATAATTATTTGTGATGGTACTCTTAAGTAGTACAATATGCACTGTAAGCAGTATGTGCAAGTGCTTTATGGTATCCACTTACAGGTTGAGAGGACTATCATTTTCTGTTTCTCTGTAACAGAATAGTACAGTATAGATGGCATCTCCTGGACTACAGTATACACATATATACTAGATCAGACACTAAACAGAATGCAACTGATATTTTGTTTTCGAAACAATGGAACTTGTAGCCGTACAGTAATGTAAAAGCCTTGTTAACAAGTTACACAATACAGAATAGTACAGTATAGATGGCATCTCCTGGACTACAGTATAAATATACTAGATCAGGCACTTAAACTGTTAGTACCCAGGATGCAACTGATATTGTGTTTTTCGAAACAATGGAACTTGTAGCCGTACAGTAATGTAAAAGCCTTGTTAACAAGTTACACAATACAGAATAGTACAGTATAGATGGCATCTTCTGGACTACAGTATACAATATACTAGATCAGACACTAAAATCGTTAGTACCCAGGATGCAACTGATATTGTGTTTTCGAAACAATGGACTTGTAGCCATACAGTTATGTAAAAGCCTTGTTTACAAGTTATACAAGAAATTAAAATCAGGTCTTAAATTTGCAATTAACAGCTAATTTTGTGAAATACGAACAAACGATTTGATCAGTCACAAATTTTACCAACCCCTAACAAAAAACAGTACTAATGACTGAAAACAAAGATACAAATCTAATTAAAGTATTGGGGGTTACACTGTTAGATTCTGTCACCAAATGAATGAACTAATGAGCATGAAATAAAAAGGATTTGATTTGATAAATGATAAATGATTAGTCATTTTTACTGTAGTATTTGAAATCAAATGCGCTGGATGCAATTTTAAACTTTTTGGTATCCGGGAAAACTATAGGGTCGCTCTTATTACATTTTTTTAATTATATTCTTATTAATACTCAGTGGGACCTGCAAAGTCGGCAATGACTATAACGGAGATCCTCAATTTGGTAATTACCATTACGGTTAGATTCGTCCGACACGGCAGCACACAGAAACGTTGTACTCAAAGCCGAAGGGAATTTATCAGGTGGACACATCTGGAGTCTATGAATGCTAAGTTCTTCAATACCGCCCTCATTACCCTTCGGGAAACACTTCATACTGTAGTATTTATTATTTCCTGTTTTGCAGAGAAACTTGACTACAGCTACAGTATGCAATTACTGAACTGGACTGTCGCTGAAAATATCCTCTTCAATTACTGTTTCTGGGTGACCTAAATTTTAGATTCTTAAATTTGACATTAATCCAACAGAGACCTGGTCACCTGGATATGATATCTTTTCTATTGTCACTGCTTGTGACAAATCTCAATCATAAAATATTTTACATTTATGAATTTCATTTCCAAACAGGAATGGTATCATTACATCACAGATAGAAACATCTAATGAACTGTATCACATATTTTCTGCCTCCCACCCTTCCCCCAAGGCAGAAGCTTAATTATCGGAAATTAAAAGTGTCACATTAATCAAGATAGTAAGGTCATTGTACTTGCTGTATAATATACTCTTCCATTCAGTACTTACTGTAAGTCTTTGGACCCTGTTTACAGAATATATGAAGACTCTAAGCTAATTGAACCCGATCCTGATCAATTACAGAACAAAAGATTTTACGGGTAAAATTACAGTAACAGGACAAGATGGAAATGAATATCCAATTATTTAAATACTTGACAACATTTCAAACAGATCTTCATCCATGCATTAGATATTTATGTACATATTGCATTTTGCGATGAGATACCAGAGAAATTATTCACTACATTATAAATATACATGACATACATAGTGTGTGACTACCGCAGTGTATATCGGATGCATGGTGCATACTAGAATGCTGTACGAGTTGGGCATCACTCTGTAACTGACAGTACACATATCTAAATTTCATAAACAAATGAGTATTTTAATAAACTTTCCTTTGCAACGGTACACCTAATATACCTTGAGTGTTAACATCAAAACCAGGCAAGCAAATTATCACAATTAAATGAAAGATTTAACGACTACTGTACAAAATTTCGAAGAGCCTATAGGGTACACTGCAGGAGCACGCTGTGTTCATTTTGTCACAATAAGTACAACTAGCTGTATATGGTTACTCAAAATATATTTGTACACATATTAATCTGGTGGTTTACTTGTGTGTTAAGCTGAGCTACGGTGACTTTGCAAGAAAACTTTAACACATGGGACAATGGCAACTGATGCTTTCTAGTTCCTGTAAGTGTATATGGCTTTGTTGTGTTGGGTTAATACCAATTTAACCAAAATCACTGAATATCGCTCAAAATAAGACTGCATTTGATCAGTTTAAGCGAAGAGTTCTTCACAGAATGATAGTGTTAAAGAGCAAAATTTCTATTAAACTTCCACTTGGTTCCCATTATTCTGTAGCTTGGAGATTTAGTTTTTGTAAAATTTGTACCTACAGTATGACATGATAAAAACCATCTTTTTTTTTATTAAAAAAAAAAAAAAAGGCTCCTTACTTGACATTAGCAAAAATAAAATTTGAGCCAAAATTGAACCCAAATTAACTGTTGTACATTATAATTGTTATAGAATGTTACTAATGAGCACAAAAAACAACAATAACAAAACAAACACTGATTGAAAAATTGAACAAAATCAACTAAAAAACGCTACTTTCTGATAATTCTGTAATGTTGAATGCTTCCTCAGTGACAGTGTCAAGCTATTCATATCAACATCCTACACTGTACTACAGGTACCTTTATTACCAGCTCCTTCTGTAGGCACTTCATCATGTTTTACATCAATTTTTAATTACTCTTTTTTTTTCTACCACAGACATAATACATCCGTGCAAATGTCACTCTCTTAATATCGACACGTTCAATACACAATGTTAAATGAAGCATGAGTTAGATTTAGACGAAACAAATCAATACACGGCTACTGAACCGCTCGTTCCTCGATCCATTCTCGTAAATAGCATATCAAACAAAAAAAATAATTCTATCATTATCACTGCCTCCCTTGGGAGTCAGGGTTCTGTACTTTGAAAGCTTTTAAGTGCAAAATTGACATATAATATAGGTTTTCACATTATTTAATGGTATGTACAAGTCACGAAGGCTTCATAGATTTATCGTTTCACTGCAGGCGTGTGTGTGCATTAAAATGTGCACATGTATGTTCAACTCTGCATCTATAGAGGGGGGGGGGGACGAGGGGAGGGGATTTGGGCTCGGAAATTTAATATGTAGGATTAGCAATTTTATGTCGTTCAAATCATCTTTTTCTTATGATTATGTTTAACAAATCTAGATTCTGATTGATGTGTGCTATAAATTATAAATTTATGCTAGTGAGATTTTTCTTACACTATTAAGGATGTTAATTTAAAACAGAAAAATTATACTCAAAGCTCTTTAAACGATTAATATCGCCACCCTTTTTCACAGAGCTTAAGTCACCGAGATATGCAGGTTTGGTAGAGTAATATTTAATACAGGAGAGGGGCAGCTGCCTGTATTTTGTACTAGACTGTAAAATGGAATATGAATATGAGACCTAAGTTACTGTACAGTATGTGTTTTGTATTTAGTTAGTCTGAGGAGTGAAGGAAATACATTTTCAAAGGATTAAACTTGTTTACACAATTATCCTTTCAAACTTCAACAATTCAAATCATATTTTCAAAAAAATAAGAAAAATGACCATGCATTGCATAGCAGGCAAATACGTATGATATACATATATAGACATACTATATCTTACTGCACTCCATGTGAGCTTTACACTGTACAGTACATAAATGTACAGAAAATGGGCTTTATACACTGTAGTTGTACCTTGTATTGTATCACTAATTAGCTAATTAATGTTAATTAATTGTTTGAAGCAGGATTCATCATTGGAATCCAAAGTCCCATTGAGATTGCAACAAATAACGTACAGCAGTTCATTTTCCTGCATTATTCCTAAGTTCTTACATATATATATACATGTTTAACAAATAACAAGGATCATTCTACAGTGCCTACAGGCTTTAATATACTGTACATAAATGCAATTCCCTGCAGAAATCTGTTTTGTTGACAAATTCAAAAAGTAAACATAAAGGTTTGCAAGTTTGTAATGGTGCCTACGTAGTCACTGACTAAATATGAAAATCTGTTCAGAAATTCTACAACATCTTTTATTAGCTGCATGAAAGATGGGGAGAGGGGGGGGGGGGCATTAATAATGTTTTAGTTTTTTATAAACCCATAGGAACTGACATTCCAACCGACCTATAAAACTACACATACTGTACATGTCCCTGTTATTCATCGATCATACAGTATTCATATAATTTGAATGATTGATCAGACAGTATTCATATCAATTGAATGATTGATTGCTGCCTTGTTCTTGCTTATAGATACTGTATGCCATCATGTTATGGTATGTATCTTAAATTACAGTAAAGTAATAAACAGCTACCAAATATCTGGGTTGAATGATAAAGTAATTTCTGCTGAAAATACAAGTGCTTAAATCATCTGTGGGGGTAGTATCAGATGTCCTTAAATATTTCTGGCTGAACAATGTTAAACATTATCCAGGGTTCACCCTACCAATTCGCACTTTCACATTCTTTCAGATACCATGCCTGGTTTTTACCCTCAATACTGTATACATGTACAGTATGTAACATACTGTAATGTACAATATGTATGCACATTCTCCACTATGCAAGGGTAGTGGAGTGGGGGGGGGGAGGGGAGTTCGACAGATGTGCAGGCACCACCATGTGTGCAAAATATAGCACAATTTCCATCTGAAAGAGACGAACCCCTCCCCATGGATGTTGTTAATTATCTTCCACATCAGCCCATAGAAAATCCTCTGGACTGGCCTGTACCAGGCAGTAGTTTTATGTGTGTCTGTTGCCAGCAAGCCATATGTAGGCCTACAGGATATGATTTACCTCAAGTAATCTGGTGATTTGAATGCAGTTTTAATATGCTGTATTTTTGGACCCACTGTTTTGAAATGCTCTGTGGGACTATAAGGTGTGTCTGACACAGGTGAGAGATTGAGGGGTCAATGAACTATCAGTACATATGTCAGACCAATGTTCTGTGGTGGTGAGATTGCCGTTACCGTGATGTACAGTAAAGTACACATGAAATTATTGTTAGGTAATATAGGTTACTAGAGGCCATGGCCTACATCTCCCTCCCTTCTCCCCACTCTTCCCTTCCCCCTCCCTTCTCCCTATCTCCTCCCCTCTCTACTCCCTTCCCCTCAACTCCCTTCTCCCAACCCTTCTCCTTTTTCTTTCATTTGCAAGAGCCTGCTTATTTAGTTATATACAATCTAGATATTGAGTGAGCTGAGTAAAACAGCCAGATGGCTAAAAGTACAAGAACCATTCAAGTGTAAGATTGTCAATGGTATGAAGACCCACCGACCCACGTTCAATCTTCACGGTTCACCCTAAAAAAAAAAGTTTAATCGCATCCATCACCGAGAAATCACCAGTGTATTTTAAGCGGGACCTCTTAAATCCATGCTTTTTATTATATTCATTGAGCTTTAATGATAATTGTAAAATGACAATACCCTGTCCATGGAGTGTACAGTAAATGCAGATACAGTGTACAGTAATACTAGGCAGTTGTTATGGAACAACTCCCTGGTAATACACTGTATGTATATATACTTTATAGCACTGTGCTGCACTGAATCACAATAAAGTCATCTTTTATAGCAACTTAGATGTATATTGTAATGGATAAATTGTAACTAATGCCTTCCCTAAGCCTCTGTGAGCCACATTCACTGTATCATAACAGACGGTTAAACATTTGACATTTTTGAACCAGGGGTTATATCCTGAACTGTGGGCAAAAATAACAGCCTGTTTATACAACTCTGTTCAAAGAAAACCTCAAAATCAGTTTTATAGCTAGGGTTTGCTTGCTCAGTAAAATTCAAATAATACTGTACATGTATATTACAAAGTTGACACTTTTTAAGATAATCTAATTCCAACTATTTTATGGATGGATGGAATATGATTAAGGCAACTTGCTGTTTATATCCCAAAGGAATATAAGTGTGTCAATACCAATTTACTGTATTAAAATCCATAAAGAATCTGACCCGGCCACTTGTAGTATTCAGAGAGTGGGCTATACACTTACAATATCATGTACAACAGCGGTGATATTTCGGTCTTCTCCTAATGCATACACAAACTTGTATTTATATGTGCATGAAGGTCACTGGTTTATATTGAATCCAAATTTTCAACAACTCAATTATCGCCATGGTCACTGTTACTTGGCTAAATGCATTAGTCCAAAATGTGCAAATGTCAACTATATACTCAACTATATGTCAACTAAATGTCAGTAGGAGGTTTTCAAACTTTCAATTGAAGTAATTTGCTTCAAGTTTCAATCCAGACACAAAGGAGAGCTAAGTACTATATATTTGATGATAAATATTTCAGTGGGACAACAATTTTACAAGTGTGGTAGCAAATTTAGAAGAATTTTTCATTGGTTCTAGGGCTGTACTGTACATACCATGCTGCACTTATACGTATTTATGTATGTTAGAATTGTTTGGAATATTCTATTTATCAGTATAGGGAAGGGGCCACTGAGCACTTTTTATTTATCCTGGGGGGCTACAGTACCCCCTAAAAGTATACCCGTTTGCACCCTTGTGGTACCTGCCCTGTAAAAACTACAGTAATATGAATGAAAGTCAGCCAACAGCTAGAATGGTCTTCCGATTGGTTATTGAGTGACATTATGTCATTCTGGAACTCATTTATACATTATTGTTTCCCACATAATGAATTACAAACAACATGTGCACAAACAGAGCATTTCTATGACATTTCTATACAGCTCAGACGGATACATTTCAAAACACCTTAATGTAACATTGGTTGCTCTGTTCTCTCCCTCACGGTAGATTACATGTCATCCATGTCGACTCCATCAATGGGTTCTACAAGCTACCGTACTGAATTTGCCACTATATCTGGTGGCAAGTGGTGGTTCACAGGATCCTGGTGGCATATAGGATTCTGATGGCATCCAGGATCCTGGTGGCACATAGAATCCTGGTGGCATACAAGATCCTAGTGGCATGCAGGATCCTGGTGGCATACAGAATCCTGGTGGCATCCAGGATCCTGGTGGCATCCAGGATCCTGGTGGCATCCAGGATGCTGGTGGCATACAAAATCCTGGTGGCATACAGGATCCTGGTGGCATACAGGATCATAGTAGATGATTATAAGGTACTGTACCAAGATCTTTTACATTAGTCCAAAAACTTACACCAGAAATCATAAAATTATTAAAAAACTGCAAAAGTTTACCAATTGATGTAAAATATTATAAAACATGTTACCATATATCAAGATATGTTTTTTTCATATATTTTACTGTACCTTATTTGTGCATAAAATTTGCAGGATATTTTGTAAGACCATCAAATTTGATGAGTGGAACATTCCTTTCAAAAAGAAAGATATTTTGAGCTCTATTATCAAATTACTGACATCGCCAGCTTAATGTAAATGTCACTGGTTCTTCCATTGCCATAGAAACAGATAAATTCCTTCAAATTTTCGCCAACCTAAAAAAATTCACATCTTAATAATCAAACCACATAAAAATCATGCTACAGTAATTTCAGAATGTGATTCTCCCCCCTATAGTGATGCATAAAATTGACAGCAAATATTTGACGATATTAATAAACTCTTGTCAATTGGATAATGAAATACAGTAGCCCACAATGATACAACAATGGTAGGGGATAAGATGTAAAGATTGGTAGAACTACAAACTCAATCATGTGTAGCCTTAAATCAGCCTTCTGAAGTTAATAATTAAACCTTTCAAGATACAGGTTTGTATGTATGCACAATTTGTTCTTCACTGAAGGGAAGATTGGTATGAAAAAGGATAGTAACTTCAAGTTGATATTTATTTACATTTTGTGCTATTTTTAGCATCATTACAAACACTAACAAACTGATACATGGTAGAACACAAAAGGGTGAAATAGGAAATGTAAAAATGCTGAATATACAGTATTGTGTACAACTTCCTAGTACCGTCAAATTCTGTACATTTATAGTGCACTACGGCAGTGTGAGTACTTCAGTATATAACCAGTATTAAACACACGGTGTGTGTATAACGGCTCAGAATGACCAGTTTCAGATCAGATATCTGATACCAGTGCTACGTAGAATGCCAGTGCCAAGATAAAGTACTCATGTATTCTATTTGTACTCCTATGCACACCAAGGGAAATTCTAGTTGTACTCTTACTTTGTACTCAGGCATTTTGGAAACTAATGGTATATCTACCGGTGTAAGTACTCATAATTTCACATGCATAGAGCATTGTACTCTGTTTGTACTCCTCTGCACAGCAGGGAAAATTCTAGTTGTACCCTTACTCGTGGTCAGGCATTTTATAAATTTATTGTAGATCCCAGTGTAAGATTAAGTACACGCACTGGCACTTGAATAGAGCCTTGTACTCCATCGGACTCCCACTCACGACGTGGAGAATTCTAATTGTACTTGTACTCAGGCATTTTCAAATTTATCGTAGGTACCAGTGTAAGATTAAGTACATGCATGCACTGGCACTTGAATAGAGCCTTGTACTCCATCGGAGGTCCTACTCACCACGTGGAGAATTCTAATTGTACTATTACTCAGGCATTTTAAACTTTATCGTAGATCTGGTGTAAGATTAAGTACACGCACTGGCACTTGCATACAGCCTTGTACTACATTTTACTCCTACTAACAAAATGGGGAGTTCTAAATTGTACTTGTTCCATTGTACTCATCTTGCACATAAAGATGCTAATTACTCTGGGAATATGTTAGTCTCTGAATTTTCTGTAGCTAGCAGCTGTTGTAGGTTCCGAAGTTGATCTCTTATAAAACGCCACGGTTACGGTATCGACTTAAACTGCTATGCATCTTTGCACTCTCATACTGTACAGCAGTTTGGCCAATTTATCAAAGCACTTTGCGATGCGATACTGGCTAAAATATTCCCCGTCGCTACAATTACTTAACATGTAAGTACACAACGTGAGCAGCACTTGACATAATGTCTATAGCTCAGTTACTACACTATTACAGTATAATGTCCTATTGTTTCGTCAATTGGAACAATAAGTGTGATCATATTGCAAAACTCAACTTTGTCAATGTACAGGCATCCTTGCCCTCAGTGCCCACAATTATAACAATGATAGTGGTTTCTAAGTGCTCCAGAGTTTTAGTATCAATAGATGCATGTATATATACTGCATAATTTAAACGAGCTTATTTTGTAGGGCATCTAAAAAGTACCAGCATTTTATTTAACGTGACATTGAAAATCGTATAAATTAGGTCGTAATAAAAGATAATTTGTCAATTCTCAATCGAAAAAAAAAAAGGGTTTCACCGAAATCTTTTTTGTTGCTGGTTGGGACACTTAGCATTAGCATTAAGGATGTTTTCACACAAAGAATTTAAATGATTCCAGAAATCTGGAAACATTTTCTATGCAATACACTAACACATACAGTACAGTATATCGAGCACACAAATTCTAGTACAGTCACCATATTATAACTTTGATATTGCTTATTGCTCAGAATTTTGTTGACTTTACATATTGAACTAAGGGCAGAAAAACAACAATATTACAGGTGTGAAGTTTTTATTTGATTACAATACTGTAAAGGCGCATTTACACGACACGACAAAATCGTCTACGATTATTTTTTAGCCGTCTTGTCCTGTACGATTTGGTCGGTATGTGTGAATGGCTTCTCCTCTTGTCGTGAGGAATTATCGTTCACGACAAAGTCGTCCATGATTCCTTTTAAAATCGCACACGACTTGATCGCAGCGTGTGAATGGAATCTTGCTCAACATCCGTCTCGAGCGACAAGATCTTTAGTTGTCTTGCAAAGTTGAGCACTGTTCAACTTTTGTCACGAATTTCACCGGATGGTTAAGCGACCAGTGACTACAAAATGGCTGAATTTAGCGACTCAAGGACGTGAAGAAATGTGCGATAATAGACGATGGGCTGAAGGGAGGTAGGAATTTTCGTAACTATTATTAAGACTACTTGGGACCAAGATATGCAACTTTGAGGTTGGCGGTACAATATTGTTAAAGGTTGTACATCACTGGTGACCATTATTTGATTTTTATAGGTTATTTTACTAGTTTTAGACAATACTGATGATCTGTAAACAATTCCACTTAGTGTTTGGACTTGATGTTAATCTAGATAAATATCCCTGGATGAAGCACTTACCACCAATTTTCATGAGATATGGAGGGATGACAAAGTATATCAAAATGTGTTGCAACCAGTACACCATCGTTTCACAAGGAAGCTGTAAATATACGGGGAAAAAAAAGAAATTTATGTTTTTTATTCTACATAAAACTCGACAAATAAATTACGCCTAAAACGTCACGAGACACGCAGGAATTCAATTATAGATTTTAGTTTTACGTCTACTTTACTAAGGCCCAATGTGATGGATAGTCCTTGAAGCTTGAGCACTCTTAATTAAATGTAAACTCAAAATGACAGTTCCATCAATTAGATTCTGGAAAGTCTCTGTACTTCTGTACGTAAAGTAATGAATAATTTGAAGAAAAATAAAAACCCAGATATGCAATACTTTCCCCCTTTTGGAAAACGTGCTGTTCTGTTTACGGAGCAATTAGCTAAGAATTTCCATGTGCAAGAGACTAAACATACAGTAATGGCAGTCCAGTAATTCTCAATATCTATGTACCAATTAATTTTCCTTAAATGTCACATTTGGTTAGAATACTGTGTGATGTATTATATATACAGGTGGAGCCCCGGGTTCGAATCTAGATGGAGGCTGGAAATTTTTGCACTGTTCTGGATTTTTCAACTCACTACGATTTCAATTAGATAGATATATATATATATGTATATATATATATTTATAT
>JAIPMN010049614.1:0-13335 GCA_020650975.1 Apostichopus californicus
GAATAGTTTCCTTCAATACAATGGTTTTTGGATATGGGTATGACAGTTTGAAAAAAATCATCATGGCCGTGAAGCCGAAACATTATTAAGCTCAATTCAAACAATTTTGCAATGTAGTTTATTATTTCCATTTCTAGTACATAAATGTATTTAGGGGACAATTACTTGCCCCTCCTCCCTACTACCCTCTCCCTCCTCTCCTCCTTCCCTCCTCTCCTCCTCTCTCCCTCTCCTCCACTCCTACCTTCCTCCTACCCCTCCTCCACCTCACGGGAGTATGTAACATATATCTCTCTTATTCCTGCCCCGCATGCTCCACTATTAGATAGTGTGTCGTTTCTTTATCCACAGCACAAGCTTGGTGATCATCAATGTACAGTATAACTGCATATACGTTATTGTTAATCCTTTGTAGAATGGTACGAGATTGTACTTGTTGTTATCAATGTACTCACCATTCTCAATCCATAGACTGGCTGTCATAGTATGTCACTCTATGTAAGTCAAAGGTCGTACAATGTGATATAAGTCAACAAATGATTATTCATAAACACCTTGGTGCTGTGATATAAAACTCATTGACACAGATACCAGACAATAGCTTTAAGTCATTGTTCACTAAAAAGGACAGAATTTAAAAAGTGTCAAAGAATCTGAAAGGTGCCAAACGTTCAGTTTTACTGTGTGCATGCCCCGTTAGTTCATTGCTACGGTAGATTAATACCACCATTACGGATAGATTATGGTAGATTAATACCACCATTCATCAGAGAGTGGAAATTAACTGATCTCTAGAAACGATTATACGCCAGAGAAGCAGATTACAAAGGAAAAACAATAATTAAATTAAGAAAGGTATTACGGAATTATGAGGGGAAAATTGGTTCAAGCAACTAGATGATAACTTACGGTCTATATAGATGAGACACTCTCAATGTTATTTAGCCTACATTTATTTGGCTGTCTAACCTATATCAGAGGGCAGGTTGGTCTGAGCATGGAGCTATAAACCTGGGCCATGGAGCTATAAACCTGGGAGGTTTATAGCTCCATGTTTATAGCTCCATGGTCTGAGGCCCTACATCGTTATACGAGCACATGTGACCCGACTGACGGCGCCGAGGCCTTGAAAGAAGAGTCTAATTTGGCGCGACGGACGAAACTATATAGCATCAATTCACCACCAAGAATCAATCGGCGCGTTCTGCACCTCAATTTTGAGGCTCATTCCTTGCCTCGGACATAACGGTGCACCGGGTGGTTTCGAACCAGCATTTCGGTAGGCCAATCCGCCCCTGTTTGGGTTCATTACTGATGACCTTAACATTATTAACAAGATATGAATAGATAGAGCATGACGTGTTTTGAAGCTGTGTAAAAGGTGTGTGGGTTCTTTTATTCAGATTTTGCTTAAATTGTTTTGAAAACTCTCGCTTTATTATACTACGGAAGGTTACACACGACTTCTTCATAGATATTGTAAACGGGCTTTCCTTTTAAGTTGAAAACACTTGAATTCATCTGTAAATTCCATGGTCGACGACTGCAGTGTCTCGTTTCTTATAAATTTCTTTCTCTCCCTCCCCCCTCTCCCCCTCAACCCCACTCCCATTTTTAACGTTACACTTCCTTCTATTATGGTTTCTTTCTGGTTTTTATTTTCGTTTGCTGGTTAGATCTTAGATTAATCAAAGAATCAAACTAAACGTAACACCTTGGTTTGTTTAATAAACTATGACAATTGTCAGTTTGATTTTCCCCAAGAATGATCAAACTCTGATACATGCAATTACAGGGCAATTAACTAGAACTTTCCCTCACTATTTTCTGTCTTATAAGTCGCGACTGCATGCATGACTTTGGGGTTTTCCTTACTATATGAGTGCATGGTTCTCACTGACCCTCAGTACCGTCATTCACGCCTGAGAGATAAAAAACGTCTTAAAAATCGTGACCAATGAATTGAAAATCTCTAAATGATTCTTCAAATTTCTTGCAAACAACCAATCAACCGTAAATAACCTCTTAGTTTCCATAGTGACGTCACTTGACCTGGAGATTAACAGACAGGAGGGTCAATCAACAAGGTATAAGCTAGGTTGACGCAATTTTGACACTTTCATTATTTCCGAGAGGAATTCTTTTTCTCCATTGATCTGTTACCGTTTGAAAAGAGATTATATACTTCAATTTGAGAGTTCAAAATTCAAAAAAAAAATCTAAAATCAAAAAATCAAAAATCAAAAAAAAAAAAAAGTTGTTTGAATGACTCTTCTCTTTTGGCTGGAAGACAAAAGTTGGACTCCTTGATTCTGGTCAATGATAAATTTTGTCATATGTCCAGCATTTCTTGCCAAATATACAGAATGTTACGTCACAATTATCGTTCATAATTTACTTACTAAACGAAACATCCTTTCCCTTCTCTTTTTTTCTCTTCTGAAAACGTGAACTATATACGGTCCTAAAAGTGAAAACGTCGACCTTGATAGTTATTTTTCAGAAGTTTTTATTTTTATAATACAGATAAAAAAAATGAACAATAGAACAGAAAGGTATTTGATTGACCTTTTTGTTTTTTCTCACTCTCTCTTTAAATAATTAGGCAGTTGTAAATATATTTGAGATTTGTCGAAAGAGATATATGGGGCGAAACAAATGAAAGTTGACAGGGTTACACTATAAGATGACCTTTCAAATTTACGAAAATCATAAAGAAACAATTGAATGAATTAGATCCCTTTATTTTCACATCACGACAGATGGTATAGAAAAGAGTTATCAATCGTTTTTAGCAGGTTCAAATTATATAATGATTAGACCTCCCTTCGGAACAATACTTTCTTTGCTCACAGTTTCAAAATTGAAAGTTTTCTGTTAGTCTTCTCAGCTGGATGGCAAAATAAAGTTTGTTTTCTTCGGCTTGGTATATGTACTTAGCCTAATAGTTACTGTTTCATAAAACACCACGATTCTTAACTTATATCTGTCCTCATACAAGTCAACATTTGATACTTTTCTATAGTCTTTCATCTACACGTTTGACCTAAATCAAATATTTAAGTTTGAACTGTCTCAGCACGTGATACATTTTAGACAGCGACAGGTCCCACATTAACATTAACGTTAACATGATACACCCTTCCGAATGAATGCCATGTTTGTAACGAAAATATGACATGTTTCTGTCGGCTTAACATGATAAATTCGACTGTTACCGGCTATGATATGGCCAGGGGAGGGTTATATTTATATTTGCAATGACCGCTTTATATGCGGAACTCTAGAGATGAATAAAAGACAGATATGAATACATGAATACAAACACACTTAATCATGTAAGTGTGTATACGCCATTGGGGGGGGGGGGGGGGGGGATGTAGGGTCAAAGTTGTCACTATTTGTCTCAAGTCGTACTGAAATTATATTATATGGACAATTTAGACCATACGTATCAATTGCCCTTGGGATAAGGTAGACGATTAGACTATATAAGACCTAGGAGTTTCATTTGAATTGAACTCAAACTCTTCCATGTCTGAAGAATTATCATTTCCTCTACTGTTTTAAATAGATGGCAATACGTGGTGTTCAGTGACTCAATACAAACACCTTATACGTGTACTTCATTTCCCATTAAGCTTCGTCTTTTGATATGCGCTTCCTGTAGAATACGACATTTCGGTGTATTGATATCTGCTTTATATAAGGTGTAGGGCAGGGACAAGCTGACTTCTTTAATTGAACCTCCCCCCTTCTTTCTCCCCGTATAGACGGTTACGCTTCTGTCTATTGGAGGCCATTGTGGACACAACGGTCTACTTGAACCCACTTCAGCTGAGCAAGAGCAAATGTATATTTCGTATGTAGTATCACACACAGGCTACCTTTGTAGTTTGGTGTATTTATGATATAAGTTTAAAGTTTGTTTAATATCGGTTAAGAATTGTTCTCTACTTAATTCATTTCTAGACTTTAGACTCTTGTGAACGGTTGATCACGTTATGCACTGGTCAAACACCAGTGTTCTTCAATATTAGCCTATATAACTTTATACGCCTACGCCTTTTAGGGGATCTTAAAGTAATGCATAACAAGACATATAGGTCTATCCAAACGGTAGACAAACAATTAGGACAGACCACGCCTTCTACTAACTATGAAATGAAAAGAACAGGTGTCAAATGGAATATATAAATATATACACTTCAGTAACATCGTAAGAAGACACCGTGTTAACTTTCTCCACTAAACAGCCTCGTAACAGACACTTTCGTTGTACCATATAAAAGTGCATTCACAGACTGGTGATGTTATACACAAAGAAGACTAAAAAGTTGTAAGATTGTAAACACAAAAGAATTAATTGCTTCCATTCAGGAGTATATAGACCATACGAAATATGATACAAGCGAAAGTTTCAAGGTATTTCAACAATATTTGTATATAATAATTAAATGGGTCTGGAGTTTTAACCATGTAGCGTTACACGATTTTCAGCTACTCGCAAAAATTTTAGGCAAAGAAATGGGGGCCAGGGTGGGGTTTGCAAGGGGGGAACCGCTACCTCGAGTTCTGAAAATGATGGGGCTGGGGGTGAACGAGTATGTTTGTGCTCCCTTCCCCTCCACACACAAGCACATACATTTGTCTAAATTGGGATACACTCCACGGTCTTGCTGGATCTTTCCATATGGATCTTTTGAATCTAGCAAAGAGAGAAACTGATGGTCAATTTTAGGTTTAAATTAAACCAAAATCTTTCGAGCATCTTGGTGAATATACAAAGCAATTAGATAAAGCCTCCCATGAATTTTTAAGGTTGTCAAAAATTGCCTGATAACTCGCAAGTCGTTGGGAACAAAACCAAAAAAAAAAAAAATCCTGAGAAAGACCCCTGGCTCTCGCCTGCACTGTCCTCTTCTACGCTTTCTCCCACCTCTAGATGCTTATTTATTGCGCCCATAAAATTGGAACATGTGTGGTTTAGCCATGCAGTTTAACATTCATGACGCTGCTAACTGTTTTGAAGGGTAATAAAAGTTTAAGTTTCTTTTCTCTTCCTCGTATTTAATTCTTCTGTTTCTGCTTCTGCTTCTGCTTCATTTTCTTTTCTTTCCTTTGTTTTGCTGTCGCTTTACAAACCTTTTCACAAGGTCGTAAAGTATCACGCATACTATCATTACAATCTATTACATTGACCATTACATTTGTTTTTAACCAACTGAATATTCATCAGTCGTTTTATAATTATTCCACATGATTCCAAATAATCGTCGCCAAGTTAAGGGCTTTATATATGTTATTTATCACACGCAACTTCAACAAATTCGATATTTCCCACCCAACCAGTCCCTCCTCTCCACCACCTCACTTCCACTATAGGACTACATCTATGCGAAGGTGAGAATATGTGGCAAGGGGATGTAGCCAATTGTTTTACCTGATAAAATTTGCAGCCATTACACATTGGAGAGCACCTGCAAATTGTGATTACCATTGTTGTATGCGATAAGCACGCCTAGGGTCGGTAACAATAGCTTCGAAGAAAAATATAGATGGATATACAAACAAAATTGTGTCTTTTCAATTTTCAGATTCCCTTCCCCCCCCCCCCCCTCCTACAAACACACACAGAAAAGAAAAAGCGGGGAAAGAGAAGAGCGTCACGGAATTCATAATCTCCTTGGGTCATGTGTGCAGTTATGATTAATGACTCATGACGTACGTACGTGCTACCACGACACCATGCGAGACAAAATTAGATGATCAACTTTTACCTAATGGTTTGTTCATCAAACCAGTACACACATAACATTGTTATGCGGTAATAGTTGTTCTAATTACTTTTTTATGGACCCTTCAGACCGAAGAGGAAATTATACTTAGAATATCTGCCTTAAGTATGTAGTTTTCGCACTATTACTTTCAACACGATATGACTTGTTATATCTGTATTGTATTAGCATGTGGGCTATTTGCGCTAAACGATGTCTAAGTATATAGTTCCATGATATAGGCCTAAGTATAACTATATCTATGAAGACGTTGTACGGTTAGTTGACTAAAACGATAACTTTACTTTTGAAACATGTAGCCTAACTTTACTAATTCAGAGGCCTAACACAGCTCTAGGCTAGGGTAACTAGACCTAACAAGTAACATAGTAACAAGTAATAATTGCCTGAACTCAAATGAGTTACAAATGACCACCTTGATTAGCACACTTAGCCTATAACAAGTGCAATAAGAAAGGTCTAGAAAGAACAAGTTGACAACCTTGATTTTATTCCTTACAGAATGAACAGTTGTACTAGTAGTATAAATAAGCTATTATGTATTTTGTTATAATTTGACTTCATTTTTGTGCATCAGTTGAGAGATTGGATAAATCATACTTCAACTTATTTAGGTTCACTTTCCGATGCTATACATAAAAAAAGAAACATAGCATTTTCAAAAGTATGTCATAGTAGGTAGTGCTGGTTAGAAAAGGTATGGTTGCTAGTATTAGTGCGTGCTTGCTGATACTGACTGTTGCCGACTTGCCGATCAGCATAGCTTCATGCAATGGTTGTATAGGTAATGTGATGTATCAAAATTGACAATAATTTAGGACAAGTGTATTGAGTCTTTGCTGTCAGAGTGTCTAATAGGATGGTACAGTAGGTTGTGATGTACATATGGAGTGCTCAATACAAGTTGGTATTATAGAGCAGAGGTTATAAATTGTGCCATGTCAGTACGTGAGTACGTAGCATGTGTTGTGAAAGTCAGACATCACACAAAATTAATGGAACAGTTGGAATGAAACAGATTAATCTTTGTTCAGGTACCGGAGTGGTTGGGAGAAATGAAAGACCAGAATGGATCAAAATCTGTTGACATGGATGACCTAATGGTTGATGGAGATACAGTGGGTCCAGTTGTCCCATTTCACAAAAAGTTGATGCAAGATGCTTTAAGAGAGGATTCTGGAGTATCCTCTGCTGTTAGACTCGCTGCTAAGATCCGCAGTCGGGAGAGGGAAGCTGAAAAAAGTAAAGGAACAACTGGTGACTCAAGGAATGGTAAAAAATTGAAATTACCCCCTCCCTCTCTCTCCCTTTGATAACTGTGCAGTTCACTGGAGCTTAGCATCTTCATTAACATCTTCATTCTTTGCACAAGGTCGGTTAGCCTCCTTAGTAATTCCCATTCAAGCCAAAGATGAACATGTAGTAAAGTTTGAAATTTAGAAATTGGAAAATGTGTTTATTTCTTGAATGTACTTTATACATGTGGAGTATACATGTACAGCATTGTGGTCTGAAAGTGGTTAAGGCAGAGGACTTTTGATCTAAGGCTTGCAGGTTCGAGTCCTTGGGCATGCAAGGCCCTTAATCTCCATTGCCTCTCTTCACCCAGGTGTATTAATGGGGACTTGGGGGTAACTTATAACTTAATATAGTTGCTTGCGGCTGTTTGTGGCTGCACCCTATGGGATGTCCCACAGGGGAAACGTAGATGTGGTGCATCGTAGTGCACCAGAAGGGATTCTTTTAATTGTGCTCACATGAACAAAACTCTAAACCTTTAACTATAACTTTATTCATGTCCAGTATGTGTAAACACAACACTATTCAAAATATCACAAAAGCTAGTGACCGAGTTTTAGACTTAAAACCAATGCTGCCTGTGGTACAAGGAGCTAATTAGCCTTGGTGGATATTAAAGATCAAGAAAGTTCCCGAATGAGAAACCAGCATTTTTTTTATTAAACTAAATTCAAATATCAAATGGTGCAATCTGAGGAATATTTAGGTATATCATTAGCTCTTAGTAACATAAGTGTGTCCTATTAAATTAATATATAAAAATATGATTGATCTATGAAACTCTTCTTGACTGCATTTAAAAAATCCCCACAATAAACCACTACCCCCTGACTCATGATGGAAGGATGGGTGGGGGAGGGGGGTGAGCCATGCCCACCCCCCCTTCTGCCCTCCATTCCCCCTTGGCACATGCCATTGTGTTACATGCAAAAAAGTTCTTCAGACCAGCAATCAATAAAGTACAGGTTAGCTGACAAAGGAGGAGCAAGGTGGGGGAGGGGGGGTGGGGATATGGGGGGTGCCTTACTGTCTGTTATGAGATCGAGAATAATACCTTCATATCTAGCCTTTGCAATATGTATTACCGGCATGAGCATCTACATTTTTTTGTATGTTAACAATATATTGAAGAAACTATGAGCAATTACTACGAGCAAATAACGGCGCTATACTGGGACCTATCATGGAGCTGTCTAATTTAAATAAAGGGTGTGGAATGTGGTCTGGAATTCTCTCATTGTAATAGGTCTTTGACTTTACAATACTTTCACAACCCTTTTTTGCGGAATCAACAAAAAAGACCTATTAAAAAAAAGGAATCCTTACCTTCCTTCTCTTGCAGCTACAAGGCCAGATGTCACAGGAAAGGTCAAAGGTCACTGGGGTGATGTCCTCAACCTTGGAAAACTTCAGCCCAGCACCGTTGCAACCATCCTGAAGAAGAGTGTGATCTACGATAACGGTAATCCAAGTCACATTTTAAAAGCAGCTTTTTCTTGGTGTGTTTTGTCAACATTCTTAAGAAAAGTATCACTAACACGATAAGATTATCAAAGTAAAAGGCGATCTCCTATTTTCTTTTCCAGGAGACGAAGCTTAATTTAGGCAAAGTAATCAATGATTCTGTTTAGTTGGCAGCTTTGTTCATGTTAATTTTTTAATAGTCACTGTATATATATGTGAAAACCCCAAATTTTGGAAAATTTAAAAACAATATACTTTTTAAATCGCAGTTTTGAAATTACATTCAATTAGTCAAAATACCAGGTATATCTGAAACAAACCTTGAATACCTGGTAAAATATTACCCGATAAAAATCCCGACTCAGATAATATGCACATGAACTCGAGTAGCCTACTGTACATTCCCTTGCACCTGTTGCTTGTACTGTACCAGACAAAAGGTCAAAGAAGGGACACACTGATATGTTTCTTGTGTTTTCGCCTTCAAAAATGGTTGAAGCCTATTCGGCCAATCACAAGCACGGATGGGTTACATTTGCACACCATATTATGGAACAGTCTATGTACGGATGGGGGAGGGGGAGGTACAGAATACAGCACAGCACCTGTTGGAGGTTTCGAAACACATGCTTTGGTACACGAGGAAAAAGAGATTGAATGGTATGTGTGTTAAGTGCTATGTATTAACGTTTAATGATCTAAATGTTTGAACGGCTTCGTTCGTTTAAATGTGACCTTTCGACCTCAACTTCCGCAAAAATTGAGCTCCGCGAAATATAGGGTCAACAATCCAATTTTTACCGTGATTGAAGTAGAAAATGCACAAAAGAACAGTATTTTCACCGCTTCATATCATGCAGTAATTTCCCCCTCACTTTAAGCTATATAATACATTCCCAATGTAATACATGGTCTTACCCCCAGCATAGCATTCGTTTTTTAACACAACAAACTTTTTGTACCAGATGGAGAATCTTCCTAACACATAGATGTTATTGTAATAGCACTTCCCCAGTAAATACGATCAATTGCTGTACCCACAATGCTTGATATTAAGGCAATTGTTATTATTCCAGAGAGAGGTAGGTATACAGTGTAGCTGGGTGAAAAGATAACAGATTCACAGGTGTGCGTAAAGCATTGTGCGATGAACCAATTTTTATTTTCTTGACTAGGGAGCTCAGGTGCTGCCCTTCACATTGTGTGTGTACATTAATTACAATACAGTACATGTATGCAATTTGTGTCTAGCAAGGGCTCTGCAATTTCTGGTAGCAATGCAATGCGGTCTAAGAGAAACCTGAGCTGGTAAAATGAGCTTGGAACAGGTCTAATACATTAGCAGATTCTATGCATTAGCGAGTAAAATACAGACATTTTTGCATGCCTAGCTTTCTGTACCTACTGTCAGAGAGATTGCAAAGTTTTAAGTTTTAAAACAATCCATACTAAACTAATTGATGGGATAATCTGGTCTCTTATCTCACTACTTTCACAGTGCCACAGAACTTTTGCGGTTCTAAGATGTCGCTCCCCAAAGTTCTTTCTTACAGACCGCTACTTGACAAATTAAAGTCATTCCCCATTCACGTTGTATAATAATACCCACAATTTGCTAGGGCTAATTGCGTCAAAACTTCAGCATAGTTCTGCCGTACTCGCAAGCACAGTTTCCCCGCCAAAGGGTTCTCACAAGTTACATTTCACGCACGTAGCTTGTCAAATGCTCTAACAAATTTATTTTCGGAAGAAACCGATTCTGTGCAATACGTATATATTCGTACCTGTTCTGATACCGATTCTATGCATTACTATCCAAACTTCCAAATACTTGATTACCTGGTAATTCCCATACCGATTACATCCTACTGTACTGTTTTGATATGCAATACTTTCAAAGTTGCAGGAATTAGAGCATGGGTGACCATTAACTGACTTTATAGCATACTTGCCGGGTGGCAATAGTTTAAAAGCATGAGTGCAAGCTAAAAGTGGTAAACCCGCCCAAAAATGCCTACAGGCTCCCTTTTAGAAGCACACACAGTGACAATAGTTACTACCTTCATTGTAAACCACATTATACTCCAACATACCACCCACCACCTACAGATCTATTGTGACTTTAATACAATAAGTCAAACCTTTATGATCATTGTCTTTTTTCTAAACCAATATGCCATTTCTAAATATGTAAATGTTTTGTGGGTAGTTATTATATATACATTACAAATATTTCTATAGAGTATGCTTTTGTGTACATAATTCAGTATTTTGAGTGGGCTTGCTATGGTGAGAACTACCATGGAAACTTGTAAAATGGCAGATGGGCTGAATTTGAGTGAAGGCAATTGGTATTTGGCAATCTTCTAGTTGAAGTGCAGCCAGTCTAATCATGCCAAGCACACATAGCCAGCTTCTAGAGAAATTTTAGCCTTTTGCTAAATTAAAAATGCAAGTTCCAAACCCCCAAAAAATGTACATGTTAAAAACCATATTCCCCAAATGGCATTTTACTGGAATTAATTGGAAGAGCAAACAAGTGTCTAACTAGCCGAAACATGCGAGTGCCTTTTTGTTTTTCTAATGGCAAATAGCAAAATCCACTGGTATTTCAAAAATTTATTTGATGATCTGAAATTTTGAGGACTGCATACCTTCTTCTCTGTATAAATTCTCTTCTCAACTAATGATATAAACTGCACTAAAAATCTGGATAATGCTGGATTATCCAGGATTATCCAGACCCAATATCCAACCATTCATCATAAATACTACACAGGTACGGTGAGCTGTTAATTGACACGTTTTACACAGAGTTTGGCAAAACATTTGAGAAATAAAACGAGGTGAAATTTATGTCAACACAGGGCCGGACTAAGCGTGTGGGGGGCCCATGGCACGCAATTGTGTGGGGGGCCCTATAGTCTGTATTTTTTTCCGCACTTTCATGCTTGCAAATTCAGAGAGTATTTCATCGTGTTTCAATGAATTTAAAATGTCACTTTCGTTAGCGAGAATACTGAGGTTTACCAGTCTCTGTTGGCTCATCGTGGTTCTCATGTGATTTTTAATCGACTTAAGTTTTGAAAATGACCTTTCACTGCTACAATTCGAGACCATCAATAAAAGATAGATTCTCAGAGCAATTTCGGTATTAGGGAAAGTGTCCTTCAAACCATTTTTGGATGATCGCCCTATACATGTTGGCCTCAGTGAAGTTATCGCTGTTGATGGCCTTCATGCAGGCCCGGACTAAGCGTGTGGGGGGCCCCAAAATGTGGGGGGCCCGGAGCACGTGGGGGGCCTGGAGCACGTGCCCCTGTTGCCCCGCCCTTAATCCGCTACTGTGTCAACACACTTTGACAGAACTGCTTATGTGTATAAAGTAAATATAAAAACCATATTAAGTAGTCCAATGAACACAAAGTACAGTGTCACATGACTGTGCTCCCTCTCTCTCTCACCTGTTTCCAAGTGTACTATATGGTATGTTCTGTCCTATCTACCTTAATACCAAGAAAGGTCCTTAGAAATTCATTTGTTTGATTTCTGAAATGGTAGATTAGATATCCGGGGTTGGAGGGGGGGGGGGGGCAGAGAGGAGAAGGTGGAGAAAGTGAGCAGTGCCCCAGAAGTGGCAACACAGTGCTAAAACATTTCCGTCGTGTAATTTAGGTACATTAAGAAATGCAGATTTCGAGTTGGAGACAGGTAAGCACTATAGCTCGTAAATCCCCAAATAAGGATAAATTTTTGAAGTATTTACGCACAAGTTTCAACAAAATATGACAAATTAAGAGAAAGGTTAATTTATGTGGAATCACTTTACAGAACTGCTGGAGTACAGTATATTAAAGACAAATTGTGCAGTCCAATGCAATAAAAATTGTGGTACAATACAACAGACTTTAAGCAAGTCCATAGTTTCACTCTATTGTATCCTAGCATAGTTACCTGCACTGTTACTCTAGCATAGTGACCTGAACTATGACTATGACTATGATTGGCTTCGGTCAGCTTGCGAGTCTAAAAGCCTCCATGGCTTCTTTCGCAAGTTCCTGCTTGCGGGAAGATCACATATACATACATACATACATACTATAGCATAGTTACCTGTAATATTATTCTAGCATTGTTACCTGTAATATTACTCTAGCATAGTTACCTGACATATTATTCTACCGTAGTTACCTGTACTATTTCTCTAGCGTAGTTACCTGTACTATTTTTGTACCGTAATTACCTGTACTATTACTCTAGCATAGTTACCTGTAATATTACTCTAGCATAGTGACCTGAACCATTACTATAGCATAGTTACCTATACTATTACTATAGCATAGTTACCTGTAATTATTACTCTAGCGTAGTTACATGTACTATTTCTCTAGCGTAGTTACCTGTACTATTTTTGTACCGTAATTACCTGTACTGTTACTCTAGCGTAATTACCTGTTCTATATCTCTAGCGTAATTACCTGTTCTATTACTATAGCCAAGTTACCTGTAATATTACTCTAGCATAGTTACCTGAACTATTATTCTAGCATAGTTACTTGTAATATTATTCTAGAATAGTTACCTGTACTATTTCTCTAGCATAGTTACCTGTACTATTATTCCAGCATAGTTACTTGTACTATTACTCCAGCATAGTTACCTGAACTATTACTATAGCCAAGTTACCTGTAATATTACTCTAGCATAGTTACCTGAACTATTATTCTAGCATAGTTACTTGTAATATTATTCTAGAATAGTTACCTGTACTATT
>JAIPMN010049616.1:0-11489 GCA_020650975.1 Apostichopus californicus
ATATATGTATATATATATATATATATATATATATTGATTGTAGCTTTGCCTACCGTGAGCAAGGTCATAATGGGCTGTGTGCTAAAATACACACACAGCAACTACGATTGACGTGTCCTTAATGCTTAAAAGCTATATTGTTTATCGTCATAAAACTAAAAGTGGTATTGAAATTTAACTTGGATAAGAAGTAGTATGAAATGGTCTATTAGTTTTGTCTATTAGCTAAAAAAAATTGCTTTTTGTTCTTTTAGGCACAATAATGTGTTTGTTTGATAAATTGGTGAATATATCAAAGTCAACCGATTGTTGCTATCCTTCAGTTGAAATGGTCCGTCACGTGATGTAGTACCGGCAGAAACATTGCTGTTCGTGTATTACATACTAATAATAATACAATTGTCTACGATAAAAGTAAGAGAACTATTCAGTGTTTCATTTATACATAGAACATTCACATTCTTACACTTGTGTTGTCACAACTCTTTAGAGATAACATCCAAAGAAACGCGAACGATCAAATTTGAATGCACTTTCAAACTACACTCACGGCTGAACACTCAATCATTTCACCTTACGATGACAGTTTTCACGTCAAGTGCTGCCTTATTAAGCCTATATCGAGTTAATTAGCTGCATTTTGATCGTCTTTCCATTTGATAAGGACATTTTAATCTGTGACGTTCATGATGAGAGTGTCATCGAAATGAGAGACCGTATATTTGCCGATATGTTTTGTTAAACAGCAATTCTTTTATATTATAGTCTTATAATTAGTTGGTTCCGTTTCCTTACTCGATCTGTGCTGTTATCTTGTAAATTGATGTTTTTTTTGCGTACGACTGTAATATTTCTTTCCAATTGAGCAATAAGGTTGGTTTGAAATGTTACGCAATCAATTGAACTATCCTCTTAAGGTGGTTGGAATATGTACAAAGGTTCGAACGATCCTTTTAAGGTGGTTGGAAATATGTGAGATCGTTTGAACTATAATAACTTAGCTTCTTTTAAGTTATTTACCTTCGGTTGAACTATCCTCTTCAGCTAAATGGGATTCTAAATAGTCAATTGATCTATCCCTTATATATGGTTGGTATATGCACGAAGATTCCAATTATCCCCTTAAGGTGGTTGTATATATGTGAGATGGTTTGAACTTTCCGATTTAGCTGGCTGTATTTGCCATCGAATGATTTATGGAATATATGAAACTGTTTGAAATATCCTATTAAGGTGGTTGTGAGTTTGCCTAAGGGCTTGAAATGACCAATTAAACTGATTAGAAATATAAAATAAACGTATGACTACCCTGTTATGCTAGTTGGAATTGAGTATAATTTGAACTATCAATGGTCGAGGTGGTTGAAAATACAAGCAATCGATTGAATTATTCGCTTAAAGTGGCTAGAAATATGTACAATTCGTTTGAACTACCCGGTTCAGCGGGTTGGAAAACACGAAATCGATTGATCTAGTCTGTTGCGGTCTGGTTTGACATGTTTGCATTGATTCGAACAAATCCTATCACGTTTAATATAGTTGTGCACAATAACATGTTTGATCTATCATAAACAGTTTTGCCGAAATATTCAAGTTTTTGAGGTCTGTGTGAGTTTTAAGCGTTGGTTTCTGATGAAAGCGTTAACTATGAAACAAAGTTAACCTATCTACAACATGAAAATTGTTGACGAAGATGAATTATTAAAATAGGTTAACACTTTTTTAATTAAACTCACGTAGCTATCCTCGAAACTACTATACGCTAGCCGGGAATATGATATGACCTTTACTTGAATGAATATATGGTAGTATGACTAGAATAGACAATTAGTAAGTATCCCGGCGCCATTTCTGACTGTCTCAAGCGAAGTTTTGATGAACTTTACATCTCCGAGAATTGAAGTAACAACACGGTAGTTGATGTTAATGTTAGAGGGTGTGGTGTTTCGATGCTACAGAATCTTTGTCATTGACAAACTGAGATGAACAGGTCACAAAGATAAATGGGACAGACACGTTGTCTAAGAGATAATGGGACAGACACGATGATTAAACATTAAAACCATGAAAATAGTGGAAACCACAGTTATAATGGGGTAGTGGGATAACAGGATTAAAGGTGAACAAAAGACCTTTAGGCAAAAGACAAAGGTGAGTGTGTATGGACATGAAGTTCTTTCTATATTTACCTACACCTACCTACACTACCCACACTGTTTTAATGTGCCTAATTATAATTCTCACTACAAATAGGAAATTTCCGAAACACATATAGCTATGGTATGCATACGACTTTATCATTCAACTTTGCTTATAAATCTAATCTTCTTCAAAATAAAATAATTTTAAAATTGAAATATAGGTTAATCTCTAACCCCATGCATCCACCCATACAGGAATTGCAAGTATGAAAGGATGATCTGACGGCGAGAAAATCTACATCCTACCGAAAATCTGTTATCTATTATAAGGGGTAAGCAAACGAACTAACAGACGAAATCAACCACAGAGTTTCCTAAGCAAGAAGATATAGAGGGGCAAAAAATGAGTCATAAAGAGTGACAGAAAAATGGGTTTTTTGTCCTTTTAACGTATCATTTGGAGTAATTCTACCCACCGAATTTTTTGAGTGAAGGATATGATATTTATTTTCTTGGCATTTCACTTTTTTTTTCTTTCTAATTCCTCATTAATATGTCCTCTGATCTTAATATCATAGTTGTTTTAACATGAAAATAAAAAAACTTAGATTTATTGCAGTTAATCATGCTCTGCTCCGGTACCCTTGGTAGTCAGTAACGCATCATTAAATACATTGTACTTTCTTATATTCGCTACAAATCATCACAGAATTAATTGTTAATCCAGACTTTATTATGTATGACATCTTTCTTTGGTTGAATCATCATCCAAACAAAGTATATGCATGGAGTTCGAGATAATGTCCAGTACAACAATTGAAGCAGCTATAGTGACTTACTAGCAATTACTTGTAGAACTATTCCTTGTTTATATTTTTTATCAACAATTTACAGACTTGGAAACCCCATGTGGGCGGAAGTGAAAGTGGAGAGTGTGTGTGTAATCATGTGGCTATTAGGCTACATATTTTAGTATGATATCTATGAAAAGTTTCTCCTCTCACAAGAAACGTCTTATCATGTTTATCATGTTACATATATACCCATGGGGTAAAATAATCTATAGGTTAACTGAATTTCATCATGTTGATAGTGTTGTTTGTCTTTAATGTCTTAAATGTATTGATAAATTAATATTCCTCAACGAGCATAGAAATAACGTAAATAAGTCGTTAACTAGAGACTTTACTATAACATCTCAGTTGAATGATTCTCCCGCGGCTTGCTTTGAGTCACGAGTTACATCAGTCAAGTCCAAATGTTAACCTAGTTCTTTAAATTTTATATGGAAACTGGTGTATTGCAGTTGCAAGTTAGGTGCTGGCTAATTGAAAACACTCTTTTCAAGGGCGCGCTCAATCAACCTATAAATAATCTCTAATCATAGACTAGTGTGCAATTTCAATTGCAATTTTACAATTGCAATTTTCAGTAAATATTGTATACATTAATATATATTAATTATATATCTATATATATATTTTCATATATGTATGTATGTAAATAATGCATATATATAATATATAATTAATATATAAATATATACATAAACACAGTTACAGTATAATAAATATATTGTACTTGCAATCTGTATCTTTTCTCTCTGGTGTTTAATTCTCATAAGAAATAGTCCTATTTGGATATTACTTTAGATGAATATCCTGACACAGCAACGAGCTACATAACACGTGGTTCTGTAGCATTTACAACTCCTCATTTTTTTCCCGATCGATTGAATTGTTCAATCTTTATGAAGCAAGGATCATAGCACGTGGTATTGATTTGAGGAGAAACGTCATCACTATTATCATTCTTTCGTGCATCAGATAGTCAGACAGCCTAACACGATAAACAAGTCTAGCTATTACCGTTCAGTATGTGTGTCATTTTGATGAATAAATGGCCGTTTGACTGTTAAGCAACACTGCAATCAGTCCTGCAGGATGTCTTCCTTTAACACCTTTAATTTGTGAGCAGTAACCCTTATAATAGGTTCATCAAATAAAGTGACAGGTTTATATAGTCTAATACACAGACCATTTGGTCGGATCCTCAAAAGCAACACTCAAATTAACATATTTACATTGTAGTACAAATATGTCGCCAAGTAAAAAGGACGTTGAATGACATCCGGCAATGATACTTTGTTGTTAATGTGAAGTTAACAGCACATGTCTTAGTTGGGTTATTAAAATATATCAAATAAAAGATTAGTATTGACAGATAGGCCTGCACTGACGAGCTGACGACATTCATCGACAAGTTATAACCTTAAAGGAGCATTTCCAGAAATTTAGAATAATATTATAAATGCGAAGATATCTAATAGCTGTAGAACAGTTTGTAGCTATCTTTTTCAATTCGGATGGGGGCTTATATAACATATAAAACTGATAACTAAAGTCGTCTTTAAAGTGTATTATCTATAAGATTTTAATCAAATTATGATAAACTTTGCTTATAATTTTTAACATCCTGATCGTTCTATATAATAATTCCAATAATAACAAACGACTTGTTTTCAATTTGTTCTCCTTTGCGCATAAAACTTGAAACAGTTGATTATTTCATTCATTTTATAGGCACATCAGTTGTTCAATACTTGGTCACAATTATATCACATTGTTTAACACATACCTGCTCTCAGCAACGAACGTTAAACTTCACAATTATTCATAAAGACCAAAAGTTAGATTACAAATGGTTACATAGTTAAACGTTGCAAAAAGGTGCGTACTTTTGCTTAAATCGTAACATTTCAAATATAAACACATCCTTAGACAGGAATTAATATAAACGACATTCGTGTTTCAACCAAGAAAAAAACTGTTGAAAATTATTTCACAAATAAAAAAAATTACAAAAAAACGAAAGATTCTTACCTCAATCAATTAATTCGAGTTCTCGTGTTATTTCGTTTATTCCAAGTAACTGTCACCAGTTGAAATTACAATTGAGATAAAACAATGTAATAGATATGTTGGTTTCTTTCCTTTCCTCCGAGAATAACAACGGTATTTTCAAATTAGAAGACTTATATTAGCCCGCTAGAGAAATTATATCTATCAAATCTTGTAACAGAAAATCTTCTTCTCAAACTAATGTGTTTGCTAATAAGAAACAATGCTTCATTGCTTGTCGCTACTACATAGGGCAACCGACAAGAAGTCACACGAGGAAAGAAACTTTAAAACAAAAGTTATATGTAGATAACGACGATCACGACGACGAAATATCATGAAATAATCAACCGCGTGAAGGCACCGTTTGCCAATAATGAAATGAACCAATCCAAGTCAAGTGCATGTCATACGAACAACCCCAGAAAACACTTAGATTGATTTTCGGTGAACTACTGAAGCAGTATTCTATTATACGTAGGCTAAAATAACTCATGCTAGAGTGAAGTTGTCAATATACCGTGACAACGTTAAGCAAGTGTGCGCTAGTCTGCTTGAGTGAATGTGTGGGTGCGATTTACTTGTCAGTGGGCTCATTTCGACCAATCAGAAATCGTGTGGTTTGCTTTGCTATAAACTCTCTCTGCCACTTTCTCTGTCTATCTCTCGATTAGTTATATGAGTATTAAAAGTATAAATATATATGACGGTCATCGTGTGTAATTGTCTTATTGTATTCATGTCTATAGGGTTCATTACCTTTTCGTCAAGTGTGATAGTCACCATGACTTTGACGTCATAATAGGCCAGTTGTTAAGAGCCTCGGTAAATTCGCACCTGATCTTATTCATTTTGGAACCGGTTATTATTATTTCAATCTATATTGGTATATAGTAGGTTGTTTGCTTAATTTAAGGTCGAGTGATAGTCAGCACGTGGTCAGTATAACAGTATTATCGTTCAAAGTGTCGTCACATAGTTTCCCGAAACTCGAAGAAAGTTTGAGTAATTTTGTACTACGAGTAGAGTGGTGTATGTAATTTTAATAATGGATAAAAATATTGCAAATTATGCACATTGATTGACCAACTAAGAAAAGCATATGACACCAAATTGTTTAGCGGTTCACTACGTTTTGCGCATGACCTCATCCTAAATAAAGTGATAGGCGTAGGCGTGCAGGTTTCCTGTAGGGTATTAATGGGTGTTGGATAGATGCCAACTTTGCATTTTACGTGGCTATAATTTGCATAGCGAAATATGCTGAGAGGACACGATTCAGAAAACTGCCATCGGTCAGTCGTTTCTATTGTTTACATGTTAATTTTAAGAAATATACATATTTTTTGTAAATTGAGAGGTTGCATATATAACTAAATCAAAAGTGTTATTGTTTAAATGGAAACCAAAACAAGAAAGACAGCATTATAGAAATGACTGGCATCAAAATCCTGTAGATATCAATTATCCGCATTAACGGTATAATCGGTTCTGCAATCACAAGAAGCATTGTATCACTATATTACTGAAAACTAAAGAAATCATTTGATTCTATTCAGGTACTTCGCCCTGTTCCCCTTTCTCAACTTTATTTAAGCTACTTAATGGCAAGTATGTATGTATCTGCAAGCAGGAACTCGCGAAGAAGCCATCATTGGCTTATCAAAGCCGCAAGCTGACCGAAGTCAGTCACTTAGATTCATATATAAAGTCCATGATCATGAATTGTCAATTGTCAACAACTCTGTAACTGGACGACATACATTAATCTTGGAGTGACTCGAACTGGGGACCTTATGATTGGAAGGCACCGGCGTTAACCACTGAGCTAACACTCCTAGTATAACGTTGTACTCCGGTACAATGTTGTACTTACAGAAGAGTCCAACCGTTCGATTTCTTTCTCATTAGCTTTATATTTTCGGCCTCCCTCGTTATTAAGAAACAATCCTATCAACGAAAGAAAAGAAATTAGAGTCTAAGAGTTCTAAAAGTAGAGAAACTTTATTGTGAGTTATTGCTTGCTGATATTATTTATATTCTGTTTTTTTTTTTGTGTGTTTGTGCTTTTCTTATGTGTGCGTTTTATGTTTTTTTTTTTAATATAAGATCAAGATGTGTTTCAAATGATTCGGACGATTCACACGATGCGGTCACCGTTACTTTACCTAGTGTTACCCAAGAGCGGTAAAGATGTCAAAAGCCTGACAGGTCGGCAATAATTTAGTTTTTTTTCCAGAAATTTGAGAAGTAGAATGTGAGGTTAACAGTTAAACGTCCGCTGAATGTGTATAAATTGTCACCTAATAATTATTATACACTGCAAGGCTGTTGATGGATTTTGATGAAAATATTGACTTTACTTGGCTCATGTCTATCTACAATATCACATCTTTGACATGATCGTTTGGCAGTTACTAAGTTACCAAGGATAATAGAAACCATAACGAAGACTACAACAAGATGACTGTACATTTCAAATATTGATATTTTGGAGACATTGCGATTGCTTATCAAAGTTTAGTTTTTATGAATTTAGGCAGCTATTTATCATGATTGTTGAAACCAATTAAACAGGAAACTTTGTGTCTCGATAAAAGTTTCCTTGTTAATAATTGTATCGTATATTATCATATTTCTCAATGAATAATAACCAATTTTGATTTTGGTGTCGATCCTGTCACATGTTTAAATGTATGTAACATAATAGGTATGCCCTCACCCGGGCTTGCCCTTGCTTACCCCAATGTTTTTGGGGCCGCAAATTACAAGCGTGCTGCACGCTGTAAGCGCGCACGATGAATGAGACGGTTCGGTTTAAGTGAACGCTGTAAGCGCGCATGATGCATAACAGAGACGGTTCGGTTAAAGTGTCTTTTCCACATTAATTATTCATAAGGACGTCCTATCATTGACATGTATGATAGTGACAAATGAAAGTCATCGGACTATAATCAAGTTTATTAGCAAAACATCAGTTTTACTTTCCCCTTTTGATTTATTTTGAAATCATATCCTGCAATATATAGCTATCTTTAAAACGTCATATTTTAGGAATTTTGATTAGAATGTACCTTAAATCTTCTATGAAACATTTTGAGTGGACAACTCAATCGACGGCAGAAGACATACATGATGCTTTGAATCAATCACAATTTCCCTTGACGACATCATGTCCTCTTAAGATGAATACTTTAACAAGAGCGAGTGCGTGAATTGCAAAGATGGCACTGTTGATTTTGGATTACGTGTTTCGATTTAAGAACAGTTCCTTTTCTTTAAAGGTTGGGGCAGTGACTTCAATTGACTCGTAGGCAGCTGGTCTAGAACACTTGCGGAAAGTAATAAAACTAGTTTATCAGAGAGGACAAAAAAAGGTATAAAATGATCAACAAAAAGACAAACGTTGAAGAGGAAATCTTTTTAAAGTTATTAAACTGCCGGGATTTGTATGGTTTACTACCCTAGTTATGACTAATAACTATATGCACTAAGTGTTCCAGCTAATACTATACTTAAGAAGTCAATTTTATTACCTTTTGCACTCAGATCAAGAGTTCTTTTGTTATCGGCAAAGACTTTTACAATTGTGTAATTTTTCCCCTGTTTGCTCTCCAAACTTTGTCTGAGCCAGTAATCTAGGTTGGACACTAAGTTTCTACTGGATCATCTTCTCCGTTTGGAAATGAATTAAGCTGTAATGAAATTATGTATTTTGTAATCAACATTACATTAGGGTCCTTCATCTTTTCTTAAATAACTTAGAAAGGATTTTTCTTGTACAATTATGAATGCTATGATAGATGTTGTCTGACTCAACCAGTATTATAACAAACGTAATCGATCACTGTTACTTTGTAACATGTAGCGCAAGTGGCATAAAAATACAAGTTATTTAAAGCAAAGATCTTCAGCGACGATTATTTGACTTATTATGATTGTAAAATACAATCATAATCATCCGGAAGAAGGCATCATGATCTATGATCGTAATATTATAAAATGTATTAAACGCAGTATTAATTTTTTTGCCGCCTTTTTTAACAACAAATTAGTCCGATAGCAAGTTGGAGGCTATCAAGCAAATTAATTTATTTTACCATGATTTTCTAGTCTAGTTTCCATCGTCGTCACAAATTGTTGCTCTTAGCAACGAGAGGCTATGTGTGGAGTAGAGTGGCTATTGAGTTGTTACCATAGCAGCCGCCAATGTCATTTCGAAATAAGAAAAAATAATACTGTGTCAGCTTCCGCCAATGTTGGAACATCAAGAACCAATGAAATGTTCAAACAGTCATAAATCGTCAAGTCAACTAATGGCGGTAAAACGTTCAATGACATAACACTATCGTTTCTATGACTACCGGATACACTCTTTAAATATGTGATTGTTTGTATGTTTGTTTCCGGGGGTTTTCTTTCCTATGCTTCCTGTGTGGTATTGTAATTAGTGATGACGTCAGCGATTGTAAATCATTTTTTATAGGATATACCATGGACATGATGCAAGAAGAATTAATAACGATCTATTGGTATTAGTAACGATCTATTGGTGTTTACTGAAGCTTTCTGTTGTGCTTCAGTTAGCTTGGGTTTGCTTCATGTTTACTATTGTTATATTTAAATTGTTGTGATCGATTTTTGTTCAATTTCATGTAGTAGAAATATGATGCTAAAAGGAACTTATTTCAAGTATATTTTGTTTACTTTCTGGTTTCCGCTGGTATTCTCAAATGGCTTTGATTTGACAAAATTTCTCGTCCAAAAGCAAAAGTTTTGTCTTGTTTTTATTCTTTCTTTTCCATTTTAATTAGCTAATGTGTGTATAGCTGAGATACAAATGGTAACCGTTGTTCAAAATAAAAATTTTCATAAATAAGTTCTAAGTTCTTCTCAAGCAATATGAGTGTAGCAATCTTTTGCTGTATTAGCTTTATTTATTGTGTACGTTTATCTACGATTAGATCTTATGCGAACAGTTGTTAATAGGTTTCATGTAGTGAAAAGCAAACATTTCCTCATTTAACAATAGCAGAGACCCTTGCAGTAAAACCCATCACTACTTTTGGAATAATATACCAACTTTTAAAGTTAATTTTGTGAGACAACATGTTCTCTCAATGATATATATCAATATGCAACCTACCACATACATTGTCTTTCATCTTATCCAAGAAAATATAATAAGACAACGAAAACATAGTGTCATCTTTCAAGTATTAATTTTAATAAAATATCAACATTCTAAGTTAATTTCACAAGATATACCCTATACATGCAATAAACCAATTGAAACGAAATTACAACTGAACCGTTTATTTTCAACTGTTATATCCAGTATTGTATAACATGAGTGAGAAACATCTTCTGCCATGTGCAAATCTAACCTTGAAAAACTTCACAACCGATAAAAAAAAGTGTTCTCCTTGTAACAAACCTTTTATATGTTATCGCAACAAAAACATTAGACCAAAGCAAATAATTCAAGTGAATTATAAACGATTGTCATGTACCCCAATCCCACCCAATCCCACCCTATCCCACCCCATCCCACCCCATCCCACCACCTTCCCACCTCTTCCTATACGAAAAGGGAACCAGGAGAATGGCAAAAGGAATCTGCGTCTCCCCTTAATTTGTACGCACGTTTGGACACACTCGCACACGTCTGAACTTGTTTCTACGGTAAAAACCCGTGAAGAATTTTTCTTTGCCAGCTTCATACACACCATAGCACCATATAAGAAAATCATAGTCATAATACCCTGTTCATATCTATCATATTTTGCCCGAAGAAAAAATCAAATTGAAAATAGGAAAAACGGCAAAGTGGAACAAGCATTATTTAATTATCAATTTGAAAATACATGTCACTTCACCGTGTTAAGTATAGACTGCCGTAACCGATTTCTTCTAGTAATTACTTCTTTGACCTTAGTTAACACCACCAGGTGATTGGGTACCTTAATTGAATGCCCGGAAGTGGTGTTCCACTGCAGAAATCAATATTTGTCAACGCCAGAAGTCAAATTCGATAAAACAAAGGATATTGTCAATTAGAAACTGAAAATGCTTCTTAAAATCAATTATAACAACTACTTTGAAGACTTTAAACGAAACTTAAAAGATTATAAAACTCTTCTTTATAGTTACATACTTAGATTAGAACAAAAGCGATTGGTAGAATTCTAGTGATAGCCCAAGGAGAAAAGACAAACTTGGGTGTTAGTAATATAACTATAGATATTCTGGCATTTAAGATATCCAGCATTAAATATGCATAAGCACTTTGAACGCTCCTTTAAGGCGAACTTGATCATGATGTCGTTTCTCAGTGCTGGCCTAAATGTTCATTTTCACCCATTGGTTTAAATATTTAAATATATCTATACAAACGAATCTATTTTGATGTTTACAGGGTTAACATGAACTATGTGCCCAAGTTATC
>JAIPMN010049638.1:0-10249 GCA_020650975.1 Apostichopus californicus
ATATATATATTATAACGAAAATCCACGTTTACTCCAAAAGAAAATATTATAAGAGAAAACCAGAGAAATAAGATATGACTCATAATTGACAAATAAGGAGTAAAGTTTTTTAACCCTCTTAAAAGATTGTTGTAATAATAATGGTAAGTTAAACATCACATTATATCGACCATAATATTCACTGCGACCTTATATGAGTGTACAATTTTTAGCTATCTGCTCCCACGAAAGCAAAGTAATTCACATAGAAATATATACACAGAGAAAGAATTTAATGAATGAAAATCTTCACTAGTAATGTTTTAACGCGGCGCTATGCAGAAATATTAACACACGTTCAAGTGAGTGCACCTATGTGACGCTATCCCATAGAAATTGATTAGTGGGCTATGTTTGTATATTTCTATGAATGTTTGACAATAGTTGAAAACGAATCACCTGACTAAGCAATACACCGGTACTTCGAAACCGACTTTACTTTGGCCTTATCTAACTTTATTACTCCTCTCACTGCGCCATTATTGTCGAAGTTACATACGAGGCTACGTTGTGAAGTGAAGACTGATTGAAATATGGCGTCTGCTCGGTTATTTAAGCTTTTATTCTTAGTTTCATTGACCCAAGCCGTAGAGGTATTCGGAAGCCTTGTTAGAGATAACCCCGACGAGATACTATCACTACCTGGGCTCAAGGTTCCTCCTAAATTCAAGCAGTATTCTGGGTATCTCAACGGATCTGCAGATGGAGATAAGCAGTTGCATTATTGGTAGGTTTCATTGAATCATATAAGCGAATTAGCGCTAATGCTGAAGAGATAAAAGGTACTACGGCTATAGATCAATTGAGAATAAAATACCTGTGGGGCTGTACAGTCTAGCCTAGGCCTAACTTTAGGCTAACTGTGTTAGTCATATTGTCAATAAAAGGAAGTTATAGTTTTGGGGTGTTTAAAGGCTTAGGTGTCTGAACTTCGCAGTGTCCATGCTACAGAAATCTTGACAAAAAGTCCAAAATCTCTCTATTGATGGTTCATGCAACACATATTGACATTTCTTCAGTAATTACCCCTCATTGACTTTGCACGTATAACAGAAGACAACTACTGAGTCTCTGATCACTGAGATGTTGACAAAGTGCCCGCCCCCCACGGAAAAACGTGAAGTCCTGTCACTCCCAAATTCATACAACCATATTAGAGGGTGTATACAAAATTTATCACAACCTCCCTCACCAGGCTAATTCCCTTGTTTTATAGGGGCAAGAAGGGCATTAAGCAAATCAACATACCAATTTTACCTCCATTGACTTTGCAGGTATACCGATTCTCAAAAAAAACATAAGTCCATGATCATGAGAGGTTGACAAATTCCCCACCCCCAAGGAAAAATGTAACGTCCTTTGGCAAATTTGATGACCCCCTTGCCCCAAGAAAAGGGGGTCAAGGGAATTAGCCCAGTGAGGGGGTTGTGATAAATTTTGTATACACCCGTTTCATGTTGTATGAATTTGGGAGCGACAGGGCGTCTGTGAGGGGCGGGGACTTTATCAACCTCTCAGTGATCACGGACTGCCATACTAAAACGCACTATACAGATGTCAAAGAGATTTCGCCCTTATAAGCCTATTAACCACCTCTCGGGTACTTAGCCAACCATTGGCGCAAGGGGATAACAAACACAGTACTATGACTTAGTATAAGGACAAAAAGTGAAAAAATGAAAGGAAAATATGAGAGAAACAGTTTGTTCAAAGCATACTAAAAGTTGTTTTTAGATATTCATGTTTTGCTTTTCAAGCACTGCTTTTGAAGCAGGGTATCTAATTGGGATCTGATCCTCTATTACTGGGGATCAAGTTCCTAACTGTGTGAAAGCTCTCACATCCAGGATCTGATCCCAAGATCTTAATCCTCCTTTTGTTTATAAGGCCATTACAACTTGACTTGTTACAATAGTGTGATCAAGGGATATAACTTTGCACAGATACACTGAAAAACAACAATTCTGGGATGTAATAATTTAACACAAGTTTGTATAAACTGTACCCAATGTAGGATGCTGTTGGGTTACACTTAATTGCTACTTTGTGATGGTGCATACTTCATAGCATTTTATTCATAAATGCTTATTCTGTGCGATTTTTAAGAAGAAACTGCAAACATTTGCAGTTAAATTCTTCATATACAGTAGGCCTACATCCGAGCGTAATAGATGCCTGTACCCAGTGGCTTATAATAAGTTTCCAAGTTTGTTTATTTGAACTTTGAAGGTTTGTTGAGTCCCAGAACAATCCAGCGACAGATCCTTTGGTATTGTGGCTCAATGGTGGGCCTGGATGCAGTTCTTTGGATGGACTCTTAGAAGAGAATGGACCATTCCAGGTACTACACCTTTTAAAGATGTAAATTTAACCTACAAAAGATTAAAAATCAAAGCACTAGCTGATCTGCATAGTATTTTCATATCTTAGTCTGAACCAAAGGTGGTGCTCATTTAATTAAGCTAAAGTGCAGCACTGGCATTTTAGTGTTTCTCTTCTCAGTTTTAATGTTGAGCCACCGGTTTATTCTTTAACAATCCCTAAGATTTTCAAGTAATTATCATTGCAAAAATTAAGACCTGAATTCCTGAAATTGAACCCTTTATATTAAAAAGCTACAAATGCAAAGCAAATGTGTTTGTGTACAAAAAAAAGTACCGTACTACAATGGCTAAAAGGTGGCAGTATAATATTATAAATGTATATTATTAAATAGCTAAAAGGAAACTATTTGAGGAAACTATTTAAGGAAACTAATCGAACCTAATCAGTGATGTGTGTTATAAGGACAAAGAGGATGTCAGAAAGTTGGAATTGGCATAAATGGAATGACCCTCACATAAATTTGTGTAGACTGCACAATCGCTTGATTCTGATATCTGCAGGTAACAAGTGATGGCAGTGGCCTGACACCAAACCCATACAGTTGGAATATGATGGCCAACGTCCTGTATCTGGAGAGTCCTGCAGGGGTCGGCTTCTCGTATGCCACCAGTCAAAATCTGACCACCAATGATGACATTGTAAGTTGACCACACGCTATCCAAAGAAGAATTTAATTTGTGTGTAGGGTAGTATGTTCATTTCACCAATTTTGATATCTTAATTAAAGCTTTAATGCATATTCATGAAGTCTGGCAAATGCTATCCTTTCATTGGTTAACTTCCTTCTTAATACCAAAATTTCTGTTTCCTATTTCTTTAAAGACAAACAAAAGGAAGGCTTGATAAATCAGTTGGGTAGAACCCTCAGCACAGTTTTTTAATTATTCCTGAGGTCACTGGCCTTCCAGCCAATAATTTCATTGATCTTCCCAACATTTGTAATTAATTCCCTGTAAAATTTGCCATTGTTGATTACATATTGTTCATACAAAATAAGAAAAGATGATTGTTTGCTGGACAGTGTCGTTCTGTGTATTCTTATGAAAAATTGTTGATAACATTATCCTTCCTTCGCCTAATTAGGTTAAAATATGTCCAGTCTCACCTTTCAAACTGATATATTTCTTTGCGGTGGAAGTGTCAAATTCTGTAGGCCATTGTAGGTTGAAGTTATGTGCCGACCTGGTGCTACTGTTCAACTTCCAAGTTGCTATATATACCATTGTGAGATGTGAATGCCGCATATTCATTGTGGTTGTCTTTGTCAAATTAAAAGGAGAAATTAAAGAAGCAAATGTGGTTGATAAGGTTCAGGTGTGAGTGAGAGCTGCTACAAATCAATCCAGAGCAGCTGGCTTCAAGGTGTTATATTTATTTTGCCTCGCATAAATTATACAGTCGGAACCTCAGAAACTGTCTCTGCGAGGCGATGAAAGAAAAGGGTGTCCTCACTTAGATATTGAGGAAAATTCAGTTTACGCAGGGATTTACTGGCACATAAGATTGTCCATTTATATAAATTTCATCAGTTCAAAATCTGACAACTTTTAATAGCTGATATATGTCGCATCTGATTCTTTGCAGAAAAAGGTTTGTCAACATGGCTGATTTGAAGACTGGTTGACCATCACAATGAATTAAAACTTGTTTACACGAAATTAACTGTTTTCTCCCTGTTTCTTCTCCATAGACCGCTGCAGAGAATTACATGGCTCTAGGGAGTTTTTTCCAGAAATACCCGCAGTTTCAAGCGAATGAATTCTTCATCACGGGAGAAAGCTATGCGGGAATTTACATACCCACGCTAGCGGTGCTGATCCTTAATGGTACACAAACGATTAAACTACAGGTGAGTCTGTGGTTTAATTATCACATTAAGTGTTGGTTGTCCATGTTAGGCTATTGCACTGTTCGTCAGCACAGCATAGTATATAACACACAAAAATGGTGTAAAAGGTATTTTGGCGCAAAAAAAACAATTTCATTATGCTTGCCTATGCAGGCTTTGTACAGAGATATCATGGAATTGGTCACGTTACGTGTGTTTTCTCGAAGTAATTCTTGTCTGTCAGTTGCCTAGCTAATTCGTGGACTGTCTTGTTAGTATTTAATAATGATGAAGTCACTCAGACTTTTACTCAAGATTCTCCAAAGATAATGTTTCCGAAATTGTCTCGATTGATTCAAACAAAGAAATGGCAAAATTATGGCTGTTGTTATACTAAATGAATGATTGAATTCATATTCATATAGTGCATGGACACAATACAAGCATAAGTGTGAGGGATTTGAAATGGCAAAATCCTCCTTGGGATGGGCTTTTTTATTAGTCTGTATTTCAAATCTATACGTTTAACAAATAGGCACCAGTACAGTGTAAGGGTGGGGTGTGTGGTCTGTGTAGGTTGGATATACGGAAGCAAAGCGAATAAAATTTAAAAAAAGACATGTTCAAAACCATTTTGCATACCGTTTTCAAAGATTTTGAGAGTTGAGGTTATTATCAAATGTCATTTTCTCTTAACCTGTCATTCACATTACTATGTCTCTCATGGAAACCTTTCCAAGGACGTATGTAACTGCCTGTTTTGGCTGAAGTGTGGTATCATCTTTAATGTTTGTGAAAACTGGAATGTACGTTAGTCGCTTCAACATCCACGGAGTATGTCGCCCTCTACTTCAGTCACATTAAGATAAGTTGATTTCTTGCTTCTCTCAGGGCTTGGCCATCGGTAACGGATACTACAGCAATCAAATCAACATGGATGCGGCCGTTTTCTTTGCATATTTTCATGGGATCGACGGCCACCTGTGAGTAATTTTCCCTTCGCATGCCCATTACAGCCATTCTTTTCTTAATGTTGACCACTCCAGTTTTCACCCCTTGTTTTCTCCTCATGAGGGCAACTGCCTCACTAAGGTTGCCTGCAACTATGATTTAATTTTTCCAATGTTATGATCATCATGTGCATGGTTCGGTGGAAGTAAATATTTTATAAAAAGTACAAGTACCAATTTTCAACTTCCTGTAGGAATTCTGACTGATTATCACTTTGCGTAGGTTGTAACAAGGATTTCGAATTGTCTGACATATGCTCTAGGAAAATGGAAATGGCTAGGGAAAAAAACATTATTTGTGTCAATTCCACTTTGGTGTCTTAATCTCTGTATTGATCTTTATACATTAATAATACATTAATAATCCATCAATAATTATTAATAGTTCATACATTATTAAAACATTATTCTTAATGTATTGATCTTTAGGCAAACTCTTCTTTTCAATTTTCTGGTTTTGGGTTTCACTGGAAATTTGATGAAAGTGTTATAAGTTCCATTTTTAATTCCCTTTACCCTTCATTCTTTTTTTTTTCAAATCCCATTTTCACTTTTAATAACTGAAACATGAATTAATATTGATGTCAGCAAATATTTAGCCATTTAAGTTTTGAATATGGTTTATATTTAATTAAATCATAACAGGCAGTAAGAATGAGGTATTATTCTGCTTTTTTTCCTGTTGTAGGATATGGAATAATCTACAAAGAGAATGTTGTACACCAACAGAGTGTCATTTCTTTCATCCCAGCCCAGGATGCCAGCCATATGTAAGTGAACATTGTAAATATGTAAACTTATTTCACCAGGAATGATGAAATGACGAAATTCTGATGGTTTGCAATGAAAACAAATTCCATTTTAGATTAACCGAGCTACCAAACAAAACAAAATAAATTTCTGTATTTGATAACTGAGTAAAAAGAATAGTGACCATGTACCCAAGATAGATGTCTTTGTAGATAAATTGACGGTTTATCCAATCAAGATTATTACATATTTAGTGGGGTTCAATTAAAGGTCATTTGAGATGGTTTTTCTTTAAAGATAAGTTGTTTTACACAGGAAATATATCTCTTTAATTGAATACTGCAGAGTTTCAAAGTCTTAATAACAAATGGCCAGTAAACACTGCAAACTGCATCACTCTTGTTCCCTTTTCTCACTTCTTGCCTTTCTTTACTTTTATTTGTTGCCCTTGTCTTTACAGGTAAATGAAGCCTTGCATTTTATCAATGACATAGGACTGAATACTTACTCTATCTATATGGACTGTGCAGGAGGTATCCCCGCGGAGAGCGCCTCACTGAAGCGATACATGTTCGACATGGCTAGTTTGACAGGAACCAAGACGTTAAATCGGCCAAGAATCCCTCACCCGTGGAAGGTAGGGTTACCATATGCCATGATTTTCCTAGACATGTATTGTTGCTTCTATCTTTTGTAGCGTCCAGTGGATCTGCAAAATGGCAAAAATAATGTCCGATATTTAGTTACGTATTTTTGAACCACTTGGAGTGTGACCACTCAGCATAGACCCCTCCTTTGAGCCATTACAACATGTCTTCTATTTGAGATCATACAGAGAGATATATATATATATATATGTTTACCTCCATTTCATTAATATAAAGTCTGTTCAAAGTATCTCTTTCGAGATCCTGCTTTAGGAATCACAAATGATTTCTAGTTGGTTAGCATCATGTTTGGTCTCTAGAGTAAGGCTAAATATGTCACCAAAACAGAACTAGTGTTGTTCAATACAGGTGACAAAGGCCTACAGTGGAATTACGACCTTCCTTACCGGTTTCGAACCTCTGGACATACAATCAGCGTCCATAGCCTAGTGGTTAGGGTGTCCGCGTACCTCATTACGATTTCAATTATATATATCTGTATGTATATATATATATGCATATATCGCTCATGCAAAACATGAAATGGATAAGGATCACCACCAGGTGAACAGTTGAAGGTGGGGGAGGGGGGGGGGAGCAGCCTCTCCACAAAGATATTTTAATAGTTAGTTTTAGTAATTTAACGGAAACATTTTATCCATTTCATTCCTTGATTTAGATGAGCTCAGATTCATCTGGAATTCCAGTGCACTCTTTATTCTCGTCGTCATCAGACCGTGTGAACTGCATTGACAGCACAGCAATTACAAAGTATCTTGCCAGAGAGGATGTACGAACAGCATTGCACATACCGACCAGTGTGCAAGTCTGGACTGTATGCAGGTATGGGATTTGGAGTTGATTGGATAGTTAGACGTTAAAATGTGAGGAAGGGTGGGGGGGGGGTTGGATGGAAGCAGGGGCGAATTGGTCTACAGGTTTAACAACTCAAACCCAATGCCCTACTGGGTTGTGTTGTCAAAGATGCTGTTTTTCCTCTACTTCCCGAAAAAAGTTATTTTCACCAGAGGCACCAAATGCTTTGCCTGTTTCAAGGCCCCAGCACTGCCTGTTTGTATCACTTCACCAGTGGTGATTGTTTGTCTACAGTTTCACATTTTTTGGTACAGGAATTGGGAAGGAAGGAGACCAAAACAAAGGTGCTTAAATTGACAGGTAGAGCGCCATTGTTTTGATGCTTTATAGAGCGTATTACAGATACGTTGCTCTATTGAAACTCTGTGATAAGGGCCCTGACCGAAACTGTAATGAATAATTAGAGTCACCTTTCTTGACTTGGACTGCCTATCATTTATTAAGAAAGACATGTAAAGGCCATCTATTGTTGGGGGAGGGGGGGGGGGTAATACCATTTCAATAGTGTGTTATTCACTTTCCCCCACCCCCACTTCCCAACCCCACACCCCTATTAAATCCTCTCTGCTTTAGTCCGGGCTAATGAGCTTAAAACACAGAGTGATATTTCATTTGCCTCTAACCTTCTTGCTGGGAATAAATGTTTTCTTCTTTTTTTGTCTATCACGAAAAAGTATGTTCGTATTCAACGAAATTCATATCATTTCTATAACCAGATTGCGTATCAAAGGTGATAATTACTCAAAAATCTTACTTTGTATATATCTTCATTCAAGGTTGGTTTGTTTCTATTGACCTTACAGTGAAAACGTCCATGGCAACTACTCCCACACTTACAATGACATGTTCCCACAGTTTGAAGCGCTGCTCGGTAAATACTCCATTCTGGTCTACAACGGTGACGCAGACATCGTCTGTCCTCTAAACAGCGCCTCGGAATTTGTCGCCGGGCTGAATCTGAACTCAACGGGCGACAGAAGGCCCTGGTACAACGACGATCAGGTCGCGGGCTTTGTAGAGGAACGAGGACCCCTGACCCTGATGACAGTGAAGGGGTCAGGCCACATGGTTCCACAATGGCGACCAGCCCAGGCATTCCAAATGATTTCAAATTTCTTGAAAGGCAAACCCCAGTGATGAATGTGTAAATTTCCATAAAGAAATCAATCAGATTTTATCTTAACTTTTACCAAATCTGATAATTTTCTGATTTCATTTATATTGATGTAAAATTTCTACTATCTGATGGTTTTTTATTTGGATATCGCCCTAAGGTGGTCCTTACAAAGTGTCTTTCATGCTTTTCTACTAAGACTAGTTAAAAACTATTCTTACTAAAGTAAAACTTAACAAACTATATAGATGAGTAAGGAGAACTTAAAGTGATGTAAATCAGTATTGCAAAAACAGTTGAGGAACAGAACTGGGTGGAGGGTGTGTGTGTAGGGGTTTGGGGGGGGGGTGGGAGGAAGGGGGAGTTATTTAGAGAAATTGTGGCTTGCAGAAAGAAATACACGACACGCTTACGTTAATAGAGTTTTCTATTTCAGCATCCTCTAGAATAGTTCTTTTGCAAATTGAGGTACAAAATACTTGACGTCAAAAGTGGTAAGTTTGCTTTTTTTTATATCAATAGTTTGATTTGGAGAAGAGTAATTCTTGAAATATTTTGGTGTTACTTTGATATTGAAGTAAAACTTCACGTAGAACTCATTTGCCTTACTTGTGTTTGAGAACCCAATCCTTTCTATCCACCCCCCTGGGCAAAAGTCTAGTTATGGAACATTTAGTCTTGGGTGTAAAATATGTAAATTGAGACGTGGGACGGTCTTGAAGTATGTAGAGTCGGGTAAGAAGTCAATAGAAATGTGTTGACGAAGGGAAAGGTAACTGAGAGTGAAGAAAAAATATCGCAGGATTCCATTTTGACCGTAAAAAAGAGAAATTCATCCATCGAAGTAATTTTTGATGTGAAGAAGGTGCTTGTACAACGATATTGAATGTAACATATTTTTATGATCACTTTAATTACTTTGGATGTTGTCATGGAAATACAGACAAAGATGAATTTTTTTCTGTTCATGCACCTGTCTATTGCTAATTAATTAAAATCAATGTTTCTTTTGTATTATTAGATTGCTATGTTATGGATCATTAATAGTGAATTGCTCAGATCTTTCTTCTTTCATTTTCATTTTGTCTCAAACTTTTTCACATTCTCCTAAATATTTCATTATTCTTTTCTTTACATCAGCTGCAAGTGCATAAGGATCTTGATAACGGAATCAGTGTGATTCTTTGGAGGAGATTGTTGTATTCCATGTTATAAATAAGCAAAATAACATTTAGAGAACAGACGTCTCTTTGGAATATTTGCAATAATGAAAATCTGCTCAGAAATTATGAAGTAGATCTGTGTCTTTCACATTGAAATGGATTTTTCTGAGCCTGGTTTCTGTTAAGTTTAACAGACAATACATTTTGAAAAGAAAATTGTGTCAAAGGTGAACTGGGGGAACTTATATCTGAGGTTCCTCTTTGTTGTATTCCATGTTATAAATATGCAAAATAATATTTAGAGAACAGAATGTCTCTTTGGAATATTTGTAAATCAAAATTTGTTCAGAGACTACAAAGTAGATCTGTGTCTTTCACATTAATAAAATGGATTTTTCTGAGCCTGATTTCTGTTATTATAATATATATATATGTAT
>JAIPMN010049665.1:0-12412 GCA_020650975.1 Apostichopus californicus
TAAATAATATAAAATTAAATAATCCTGGGCGAAACTATTTCCTATAAAGAGATTCCCTTCAAGTAGTGTGACAATGAAAGGATCTTGAATTAGATGTCATAGTAGGATGGGGAAGGGGAGGAGGATGGGGAGGTGGAAGGGGATGAGGATAGGATGGGGATGGGCCTGGCTTGGCAATGTTCTTAAAGATATTCCATTTGTATTATGTCATTTAAAATATTTTGTTCAAGAATTTCACATGTATTCACTCAAATTCGCCAAGAAAGAAGAGAGAGAAAAAAAGAAAAATAATGAGACAGAGACACAGAGAGAAAGAGAGTTAAAAAAAATTATAATATTTTCTTCCCTTTTATTTTCATCTATTTCTCCATTTCGGACAGAACACAGCATTTTGATAATCCACATCATGACATAGTGTTAAAGTGTGCATCATATCCTATACATAAAGGGTTTATCCTACAGTCAAACTAATGGACTAAAAATAAGGCCAAAACAAAATTCAAAACTATTAAATGTGTCAACTTTCTTTCTGGACAACTTTCACTCTTCTCGGCATTACTACCTAGTGAAAGCAAACCATACCGTGCAATCTGCTAGATCAAAAAGTTTTATAGTGTAAGTAATTGGTCAATTTTCATTAAAGTTAATGCCAGACAAAGTACGATATTGAGGTAGTACGGTACTATTAATTTTGCATTAACAAAATTCTCCAGATAAACCTGTGATTACTGAACAAGAATATGAATCTATCCTCTGGTGAAAGCAAAATATCCTTTTTTAACAATTCTTTTCTTATGTTTTTGTTCAAAAGTCATTTTCTTTCTTTAAACTTGTTCTGACCATTAAATAATGACTAAGTTAAAAAGATCACAAAATTAAGGTCATTAAACAATGTGTATTAACTAATCAATTAATCTGACTGAAAGTGACTTATCCCCTCCCCTCTCCCTACCCCTGCCATCTGACCTTCACATATCAGTCTTCTACATTACTGTACATCACTTTCAATACATGTGTTACATCTGAACTGATATTGCACCACATTGTGTCATACTTTAAGTACCAAAAAAAAACACACTCGATTTGATCATTGGAGAAAGACCTTTTATATAAATTTCACCTGCATGGATGTTGCATGGAAGTCCTCTGACCAATTTGGCTACTGTCATTTAATGCTAGGTGTTTAGTAGTTTCTATGGAGAGATCTTTAAATACTAGCAGAATGGTAATGATTTGCTTTCTCTTTCTGTTCAACCATGTATCAATATGAATGAGTATCATTATGAATGATATCAACCTTAATATGAGTATCATTATGAATGATATCAACCTTAATACATGAAGGTAAGAAGGGATTATTTCATTTTTAAAGAAAACTTGAATGGTGAAGCTTGAATCAAATCTGTGTTTTCAAAGGGACCATGGCAAGGAAAATATCCCCAGATTAAATACAAAATGATGCTTTCAATGATGATCAATCGTTTTTCACCAATGGATCCTTATGACGATGAGTGAATGTTAAAACACAACCCAAACCCCATAAGTAGTATCATCACCAATTAGGCAGAGGTCAAGAAAATTTGGGATTCCTTTGACCTGAGATGGCAAAAGCCATCTCAGACTCAGACTTATTCTGACTGTCCTGATGGCATAAGTCAGAAAATATGTTGATGGGTACGTCCAGCTTTCACTGACACCATTACCCACCCCCCTAAAGCCTTCTGTGGATACCTTTGCTGCACATGATGGACCCCCAAAATTCTTCTACAGACCTCTATGGGGGGGGGGGGGTCCGCAGACCCTACTGGTAAGTGAGAGGATGCAGACATGAGACAAGTAAATTCTGAGCATTGTGGAAGCTGAATCGAAATGGAAATATTTCTGAACATCGTGGAAGCTAAATTGAATTGGAAATATTCTCAAAAGGAGACTGCAAAAGCAGGCACAAAAAAAAACTGTATCTGAGTAACTTATGAACAACAAGCTGTGATACTTATGTGAATACTTAGCATATACAACATTTCATATAATTTCTTTTTTCCTGTTGTTGACAACGACGTATTTACAATGTTACCCTCTTAGGGTTTTGTTTTTTACACAAAGGCAGAAAGAGAACGGAGAATTATTACACATGAAACTTGAAGTGACCATATGCAAATGAATATGGATTATAAATATGTATGAATAGATAAACAACTTTCATTGAGTACAGTTGAAACTTATGAAAAGATAATTAAACGGCTTGAATAATATTGTTACACAGAAGAATAGGATGGAATTGATGTAAAACCAACTGGTATTGGTTTGCCAAACATTTTGAAAGCAGAAACATTATTTATTAGACCTGTATTTTTAACTCAACGATCCCTTCTCTGGACTGAGGAGGAAAGGGTAGATGTTCCTGCACATGGACAATTTTGCAAAGAATTTTGAAATAATGTTACCACATCCTGGACTAGTTCCCTAGAGCACACATCAACTGCATTGCGGTATTTCTCAATTCAATCTTTGTGTTTTTTTATTAGAGCATTACAAACACTTTTAATTAACAGCATATTGACCTGTCATTAATTGCCATACACTACACAGATTTATGTAGTACGCTAGTAGATGTCTGGATTTTGTCACATGCATCATTTTGACCTGTTCCTTTGATTTAATTTATTTTACTGAAATATCTCATTTGGTGAGATGCACTGTGGGGAAATTTGACCACAAGTTATTATAATACCGTACTGTTTATTCTGTATCGTACACAGCTCACTGCAGGTACTAGAAGAAGTGCATGCATTGAGACAATGGAATTTCAAACACGTCCATTGCTATATTTAAACATTTCAGTGATGATAAATTGATCACGGAACCAGCCACTCAGACACAATTTAATGGAGCATATTAAGTACACAATAACATACTGTAAAGTAAGTGCTGTAAAGTAAGTTCAGTAAAAAATGCATTCAATTTGGGTTGACTTTAGCAGACAAGGTCAAACTTCACTCCTGCAAGGAACAGGAACACCTTTTTTTTTTAACAAAGGATAATTGACAATAGATTGAAACTGTTTTTGCAAATGACTCAGGCAACAGGTATTTACTGATATTATCAGTATTTGATGCAAGAACAACAACCCAAAAAAAAAAGAAAAAAAAAAAGAGAAAAACATACATACTGTAAAATATTGATTAATTGATATATCCACTTGACTGAATATTAAGTTAAACCTGTTTTTTTTTATTCTTGAATGTTTTCATGAGATTGAATCAGTAATTATCATAAAGTTATGACTAAGTCATCCTACTGATGACAAAACAGATCATGAAGTTGGAACCTACTGTAGACAACACCTACTGTACCTAAACTGACTTGACTAATAAACTACAACTAAAACTTGCTATTTGCTATATTCTTTTCATGACGACATGACATCATGGGATTAAAAGCACTTGGCTCTCTTGGTATACAATTACTGAGGAACAGTTTACACAAGTCTACACAATTTGCTTCCCTCTGGTTTCATCATGTGTAATACATGTATGCTAGGCTTAGAACTTTTGCAAAACTCTAAGCCACTTGCTAAGAAAAGGACATGTACTTGAATAGTCAACTTGCTAAAACAAAGCTTTATTAACTTATTAACACATCAGTTTTAAATTATTAAACTTAATATCAACATTGTTAACGTCTTCTGGCAGAAAACTGCACAAGTGCATTTTTCCAACAGGCAAATGAATGGCTAAATCCACTTGAATTCTTAGGCCTGAATACAAAAAAAACATTTCTTTCTCTCATTAAATTGCAACATATTGGACGTATAATATTTGTACAGTAGTACACACTGAGGACATGAGGTAATATAAGGTCAATGTCCATCACATGAACTGTTACCTAACAGCACATACTAACTGTAGTACTATCGGTACTTGACAGAGATAATGTGCATGATGTCACTTCATGTACACTGTACATCATCACTGTGTAAACTGTTTATATTCTCCATTGTTTTAGTAAAATATACTATCACTGGGTTAAAAGGTGGATGGGTCATGTAAAGGCTATGATGTAAACCAAAGTAACCTACAGGTGAGCTATACCGTATTGAGCAATATTGCGAGACCTATAAAAGTGACATCATCCCTCAACTATCTTATCTCTACAGTAAAGAATCACAGATCTGCGGTTTTAACAAAGGGTCTAAAGTTGCAATTATCAACAGTACAGCTTGCTTTTGATAGTAAAAATCAGCACTAAACCAACAACAGCCCCCTTGCAAGTAATTTATCTCCACGACGTGACTGATACTGGTTGCAATGCATTGCACTGTAACATCATCTTTACTAGCCTAAGAAATACTGTAAAAATAAATGGCTGTCTCATAATGAATTTAACCCATTAATATGGGTTAAATTATCATGAGAGACTAAATTTACTAATCTCCTCTCCCTTTGTAGGAACACCAGTCATTTTAAGAAGAAGAATCTAACTCCCAATAATGAGAAGAGGCTGTACAAAACACTTGGCTTTTACTGTGCTAAGTACAGTAGGTGGTACTGTACTGTACTATACTATTGCACAATGACACTATGGTTCCTACTGTATGTAAAACAACTACAGTGCAGTATATGTTTGGACTTGTGTGGAGCCAATTTTGCACAGCATTTTGTGATAGGACTCTGGATAAATTATTCCCTACAGTCTTTACTTGTATCATTGATATAATGGATTCAGACATTTCTAAAATCAAACATGTTCAGATATATTATATGTACTAAAAGCAGCAGCCACTTCTGTCTTTTTCTGCATGAAATAAAAAATTTGTTACATTTTTCCACCGCAGAACAAAAACTTCCTAGCAAGCTGCATGTACTGTATATAACACACACACATAGGAATATCCACTAGATTAGCCAGCCCATACATACATGTTAAGTTGAACTATTGTACAGTACTGTACATGTTTATTAACATTAAGTATTTACTGTACATAACAGACACAGTAATGTAGGCTAATGTACAAACACTAAATACAGAAAGACCATGGCAGTCACATTCCACTGTAGTACAAAATTCAGCCAACCACTGATAACATTTTCAGATAATATTTTCCAGAGTTAGAGAGAGTCTGTACAGTAGCTTCAGTAAGCTACAGTATTCTAGACAAAAAATGAAAGAACAGGAAGCCATGATTACATTTCTGGGAATCTGTGCCAAAGTTGAATCTTACTAAGAAATGTTTTTATCCAGTGTTGTTTATTTTCTAGTGCAAAAGTTGCCTGACAGACAATCAGTGCTCTGAAAGCATAGCAATCAAGTCGGTATTCACAGTACACAATTTAACAATTTTCTGCAGTTTTTTAAGCGGCTAAATATTATTTTACACTGAAGTCAACCACAAATTACGACAGCACTTTCACAACTTAACATGGCAGTAGTGCAGTACACTGCACTGCTTGTTATGACAATTTATCAGGAAACAAGAGCTCACTAACTGAAAGTACAGCAGTGGGCACCTTGCAATGTGTATCTACTGTACAGCAGGCATGAACATACATGTGTATTATACAGAGTTGGTCAATTAAGTGACCTACACACATCTTGTCACTGATGCTGATTTGTGGTTAGGTTCTTATTGTAGTGTGTGTGCACCGCTACAAGATTGGCATTACTTGCCAAGTGAACGATACCTTCATGACTGGACGTTGAAACTTGAAAGTTTCATATATTCTCTGTACATTTGCGGTTTCAGAGGCTACCTGCGTAGGCAACGTATTCTGAGCCTGTCAGGGCACTCACAAGCGCCCTCACTTTGTAGGTACCTACAATATGGCTATACTCTCTGTAGTGTTGTCCGCCCTAAAAATAACACCGTGAGCAACCAAACAGTTCTTCCTAATCTGCAAGCACTCCACACGCACAGGCGCACTACAATACTGCGTATTTGCAGGCAAAATGCAGTTCTAGCTAAATGAAGCCCTACAAAGTAGATAATGATACTAATGCAAAACTCCAGTTCAAGATCTGACATCACTGCATCATGTGACCCCACCTTGTAAAATGTTACTGGTATGTACTTCCTCCATTACCAAAAATTTACTGTTTTACACTGTCTGTGTAAATAAATATTGGCATCCGACAGGCAGTCTCCTGACAGACATGAATGCAAACACTACACTTGCACATGTACTGTACAGTAAATAACGTTTGGCATCGCAACACATACAGTACTGTACATTGGCTGCCTGTAGCACCACAGTAAAGTAAAATCATGTATAACAGTGCATATAAATATTAAATACTGTAATCAACACCAGTAGTATACAGTAGGCATATATCTGTACACAGGCACCTTATAAAAATCGCCAAATTTAGTTTGTAACTTTGTATACAGTGTAAATTTACCTATCATAGCAGTCTCTGTAACTGCTGTCATTAATTTAGTAGGTATACTTTAGCTAACACTTCAAGCAATTTACATACTTAAGAACTTTACCTACATAAATTTCATATTTCTACTGCACTGTTATTGTACAGGTTACTCTCCTATATATTTGTTCAAACTTAAGTTTTATATTCTTTACCGTACGTGAATATGTTTACCTGCTATTTTTGGTAATATCACGTAAAGCTGCAGCTCATATCATTAGACAATACTATGAGATGTAGTACTGTAAATATGAGCCATTGCATTGGAATATTGTCATTCTTACAGTAGCTGTTTAATATTAACACTAGGATGCCTGGATATTGGGGCACTATAATGTTTAATCACCGAGTTGTTCCATAAATTTAATATCCCTTACTGTAGGGAGTGAGGAGCTCCACAACAAACATGCTGTGAAATAGCCTGCAGGTAATCTGCCAGCCAATTCAAGGACATTTAATAATGAAAACAGTCTGAACACTAATAATGTAATTCTTACAGGTACAGAACTTCTCTGCACCAACTGTCTACAAATGTTGACATTTTCTTTGACAAACATACTGTAAACAATTCCTCCTTTCATCTTTCAAAGAGCCTTACTGTTTCTGCTAGATTACATCTCTCTCTCTCTTTTTCTTTTCCATCTTTTCTTTAATGTTTAAGTCTTCTTTTAAATGTTAACAAAAATATAAAAATGATAAATAAAATACTGTATACTCCAATAAATACTCATATTTATACATGAACAAATTATTTACACTTTGTACAAAATAAATTCACTGTTGTTTACAATCGTCCTCCCCAGTTGTACCACAGATAATAAACAGTATTGTGTACTGTAGGTAGTACACTTGCAACAGAACATAATTAATGTGCAAACTGCAATATTATCAGCTCTTTACATATAGTGGAAACCTGCATGTGACATGAGCACTTAGAAATTCAGCAATCAAAAACAGCTTACAGTGTAGCGTGAGTGCACAGAGCACTTCTGCACAGTAGTCGTACATGGTTTATGAAATGCAATATTATCAGGACAATATTTACGAGCATCAAACAAATTTCCCGCCTGCCAGTTGAAAGGCTTGGCAAGTTTGTGTGCTACAACTGACCTTTAACAGATATAGTTTTCATAAATTCATAATCAAAATGATATTAGAGTATAATGGTCAGAGACATGCAAAGGCTTTAGTGACCTTGGAATTTCTATGATACTTAAAAGATCATTTTGTCAACTTTTCAGAGAAGAGTAGGACTACTGTGAGTGACTGAACTGAATTCAGTTAGTATTTTGTACGTATTCTGTTGGTTAATGACGTTTTCCTACTGAAAATTACTGGAAAATGTCAGGTGTAGGCTCATATTTCAGTTTAAAAATTAAACATTGTGTACAGTATATGACCTTTTGCATGTAGATTTTAAGTTAACTTAAATCATACATTGGTAAGTTGTCACAATGACCCCCCACATAGTAAGGGGGTATTTTATTTAGAAATTTGATATTGTTCACTTAAATTGAAGACAATTTAAATTAAATTTAAAGAATAGTGTACTTACACTATAAAAGAGAACAACTTCAAGACTGCAGCATGCAGACCTATTGTCAATTCAAGTTCTGATTGGAGACGCTTGGAAGACATCCCAAGTGACAGCTCTGGAAAAGTTGCTGCAGCGTGAGTGACGAAATTGATGATCTCTGGTTTCTATCACTGCATGCCAGAAAAAAATATCACAGTGACTGTGATATCGTCTCGATAATGCCGAACAATGTTTGGTGGCAGGCTCACGCTATCAGCGAGTTTGTCGTAGTCAAATGTGTGACCCACACCGCAAAGTGCATAGCGGATGAGATGGGTCGACACGTTGGTGTCCAGAGGTCGAAGACTGAACCTGCGCTGGGCTAGTGCAGAGCGTATCTCTCCCAAGGATAAATTAGCTGCTGGTGTGTATGGCCCCATCTGGCCCATGGCTTCCCAGTGGGCTCCTACCAGTCCTACAGCTTTGTCTGGATCCAAACAATCCCACAGTCCATCGGTGGCAAGAATAAGAAACCCTGTTTTACCTTCAATATTGTAGTGCGTTACTTCGGGGGTAGCACTGAGGTAGGGTGGCGTGTAGTAATTTCGAGGCAACGGCACGTGGTGCCTGTCCCAGCGCTGGAGGATTTCCTTTTGAGTCTCTCCCTTCAATTTAAATCGGGCATCTCCGAATGCTCTCAGGGGAGCCAACTCTCCCAACAAACGTTCCTGTTTGATCACAGTCGTGCCTTCGTTGGCTGGGTGCCCAGACTTGACCCGGTTGAGTTCGTTGCTATTGTAGGCATTGTGGTCATTTGACAAGACAATTGGAGACCACTGGCCATTGCTCATTTGAACTCCCATCACTGCCCGGCAATCTCCAGCGTTGGCGATGAACAAATCGTTACCCTGCAAAAATGCCACGGTTGCACAAGAGCCCGAGAAAGCTGTGCGGGTACACTCCTCGTTGACGGCAATGTCGTTTGACGGTGTCTGTGCTTCCGTCAGCAAATCTTTATCAAGGCGTTCAAAGGCTGTCGTCAACGCATCGGAGATGTGATCCTCCGACTCAAAGTCCGCAGAGACGTTCTCATGCAAATATTTGACCAGACTCTTGTGATGGACATCTGCGTTAAGGGAAGTAGGAAAATTGCATCCGCCGAGCCATTTCACCAGTTCTGTTTCTCCATTCTCTATCTTCTTGTACACAGAGCTGAGAGTATCGTAGGGCAGAATTTCTGCAGATATGTAGTTGAACAGTCTCTCACTGATGACCTGAGCACAGGTCGGGCCACTGTGACCATCAAACACTCCAAAGAGTAACCCATCTGTAAAACGGCACTGCCCTTCGGACCTTCTGTCCTCGATGGGGCTGTTTGATGCCAACTGGTTGGAACAGTAGCTACTAACCACTCCGGCTCCAGATTTGAACGATACTTTCACTTCATTCCTCTGAAGAATCTCCGTCACAGCATCAGGTGTGAGCTTGGGAATCACTGGGGCTCGGACTGGTTCGTACAGGTTAACTGCAGCCTGACTACTGTAGTTACGGTCATCATTGCTGTAACTCCTGGTCACCACATATAATGGGCAAAGTTTGTTTCTATGAGAATGAGCTAGCACCCTACATGCTTGATGAAATATTTTCATGACTAGTGAATCAACAGTTGAAAATTGCTTTGGTAGGTTGTTCCTCTGATCTGTGAAACTACTGTGACAGTAGGTTTGCAGAATGTTAGTGTTACAGTACTGTGAAACACTAAGGTTAATACAGTATTAACGTTACTTCAACTTAAGTCACTTTGCGTTAACATCCAGCAATTGATATAGAAAATAGAATAAAAATGTACTCGTTGCTCAAATGTGACTTAAAACGACAGACTATATGGCTAATGCCGAAACAAGTTGCAACAGTTAACGATCACCGGAAAGAAACTACTGCCAACTGGTACTAGTATTGGTAACGGTAACTAAGTTGGTGGTTAATCCGCCTCCTCAGCTACATATTCACTGCAGTGCTAAGAAAAAGGGAAATGGTTTTCCTACCGCGGGATGATCAATTCACTTGATTTCCGAAAATTAAGTACGACACAGACTGAGTAGAGTTAAACGATGTTCCAGATCCGAAATTATAGTTCGAATAACAGACTAAATTTGCAAAAACAACAAGTTGGAAATTGGGCAGTGTCACTCTTTCAAGTTGCGGTAGGCTAAGTCACTTTAGTCTTTACACTTTACAGATGCGTGCGGCTCAAAAATATCAGTGAAGTAAAGGGACGTTTTAATTCCACTTGTAATTTATAATACTTCAGTATTTCCTGCTAACGCTCTGCCGTCCTAACAATCCGAAGGAAGGTTAGACAAACGTAGTTGATTTCAGGTCGCACTTGTAACACTAACACTCAGTCTATGAAAAGTACGACACTGTACGCGTTATATATGTAATAACTAATAACATAGCATGCATTGCACGTGTGTATATGCCATACGAATCCTATCTCCGTTGTATACAACTTACAAGTGTGGTTGTTGTTGTCTGACACACCATTCATGCACTGCATGCGTGATGCCAATAAATCGACATGTATTGAATATGCATAACCAGCGCCCTTGCCTTGCCCATTATTCGCACGTTTGACGTTTGATGAATAGTAAGACCCTCCCAATGCGGGAAATTTAAATTCGTCAAGATTTCGAAAATTGCCGTTTTACCTAACACAACACGTCAAAATCGTTGTGTTTCTTTTTTTTCAAGATAGTACAAAACTGTCAGATTGTTTTACGTATTGCAATGTGTGAATGTCGTAAATTTTCACACTTCCTTACTTTTCATAGAACTGAGAAGTCACACACAGTTGAAAATTGGATCACTTTATGATCAACTTTATAATAAACCCGAACTATAATGTTGTAAATTTACATTGAATATGTGACACATGGAATCGAGCAAAACGACTTTATGACATGTACAAATCGTCTTTATTATTGTGGGTCCCACATCATGACATCTGGAGTCATTGTAAACATCTGAATTTATAATCCAACACGTGAATTAAAATTGTAGCTTTGTCGTTATTGTGATGATGGGGAAAGTGAATATTTACAACACAACAAAATGTTACGTAATCCTTCAGGCTGGTGGGAGGGGCCAGACGGGAAGAGGAGGGGTGGGACGGAAGATGTATTTGCAGCCTGGTCTGCAAACCATGTGTTTCCCCAAAAGATTCCTTGGCCAGCCCCGTGGTATGCACTTGGCAAATTCGGAACTGTATGGTCGTTTTTCTTTAGTTTTCTGAAAACAGATATCAAGATAAGAAACTTTCAATAATAAAAGGACTATTGACAAGAGTCACACGATTTTGTTTAAAAAAAAAACGTCACTAATGGATGCTTATAAATATATTTCATACAACGAATAATTATTCGTGGCAAATTTGAAAATCTCGTAAAAGTTCTGCCTTTTCCATCATTATTTGTAGTAACATTAAAAGAAAGATTTGATAAGTACTTTTTATAATATTCATGCAAAATCGAACTTTGGGAGCCTGTTCGTTGAGTATTAGCGAATACTCAAACACTTAAAAAATATACGCCGAACAGTCTCTATATATACCATAGAGAACTGGCGAAACGGAGTTGAAATAGACGGCGCTATACGAAAACTGCTAGAATAAGTTGTATGTAATTCGATAACAACAGTGATGCACTTTCGATTACGGAAGAGAGAACTTATTTCGCTGTAACTGCTTGAAGTATTCATTGAGGTGTCGTCAAAATGTTGCGATCACTCTGAAATTGAATAATTACAAAATGCTCAATTTACATATTAATATCGTTGTAGTAAATGGCAACACGACTGTTGTTAGTTGACAAATTTACTGCCCACCGTCAATCCCAAACAATGGTGCCTTTTCTGATGTTATAATATTACATTCTAAGGGTGTAACGATGTGTTATTGAATTAATTTTGATTTTGAATTGTTATTTATTAAGGGTATTATTCAATGTTTAACAAATGATGATGGTTTGGAAAGTAACAATGTGTGATTTTATTATGTATGCGTGTGTTGGTTGTGCGTGTTGCTTGGGGGTGCGTGTGGTGCGTGATATGTTTGAATGGTGCGTGTTGCGCGTGTTGTCTTTAAAAAGGGCTCGGAACGGATTGGGAGGCAGTTATTATTTAGAGTTTATAAGGACAAGACGTGTTCTGTTATCTTGGTAAGACTCCGTTGAAGTTTGGCAACAAATACACTTCGACGTAGTAACAAATACAACCCCCCGTGACTGGACTCTTTATTTCTTTGTTACAACTGGAGTTTGCGTCAAATACAGTTTACATGAAGTGAGGGTAAAGGGCCTCCACCTCACTCTCGAACCAAACTGAAATCAAAACTACTATTTGAAATGTTTCCCCGGAAGAAAATGAGGGCGGTAGAGAAGAACTTAGCATGCATAGACTCCGGATGTGTGACTTGAT
>JAIPMN010049667.1:0-11286 GCA_020650975.1 Apostichopus californicus
TACATATATATATAAATAAAGGAAAATAAGTGTTTGAGATATATACCGAGAGCAGTTTAGGTTGTTTGGAATTTTAGTATTAAACAAAGAAATATTGCAGAAACAGAAATGACATCATGTCTTCTAGGGGAACAGCAAAGGCTATAGGCAAAATAATCACATAGTGAATGCATCATTGTATGTAAGGTAATATAATGTAGATTACGTAACCGTACAATAGTCAAGAAAACTGTGGATAGCTGATGGAATTTCGCACTGGTGAAGGACCATCGTTCATCTCGGAAAAGAAGAGAGAGTTTGGCTTTGGTTATCAGCTGGCTTGGAGGAGGGATTGGAAATGTTCTCGTAGTGCCATAGAGGGCGCTCTGTAACTTTTTTCAAACTTCCAGTCCCTCTTTGTGTCGCTAATGTTTCTTTATTCTATTCTCAACATAGTTGTTCAATGCTATATATTTAGGAAAAAAGTCTCGCAATAAGCCCTGAAATAAACAAACTTATTGGTTACTAATTAACAAACTAAAAGTTTCTGATGTTCTTTAGTGTAAATGTTTATTTCATATATGTAATCTAGATGAATTTATGTATTTTATATTGATATTTGTTTATTCTTTTCTTGTTTGTTCCAGTGCCTTCAAGCTCTTCAGTTTTTACATATTGGTGGTGTTATTCACAGGGATATAAAGAGTGATAACGTCCTATTGGGAATGGATGGCAATGTTAAACTAAGTAAGTCTCTGGCTGATGGGGAAAAAAGAAACAATTTTTCAATTATTTGTGGTCAAAGGCTGCCTTGAAATAGAAGGCAGCATTGATGAAAAAATTGCTTAATCATATTTCCATATAATTAGCAGTTATTGAGGCAAAGTTGCAATGCGTTCATCCGGCCATTGCTTAGCAACCTGATGAAGTATCTTCCCTGCCTCAACTATGCTCAGGGAATCCAGTGACTGTATTAACTCTTTGGGGAGATATTAGACAAACTTGTTTGAGTTGTATTACTGTTAACGTCTAATGACCTGATTTATAGTTTGTTGCAATACTGTATAATTCCACGGTATCGACTAGGTGCCTTATACCAGAAGCGCACATTACTTAAGTGCCAGAGACGCCACCTTTAAAGCTGTAATTTCCATCCAATTTGAAGGAGGGCAGGATGATGAAAGTAAAATAACTTGTGCTGGTTTATGTGGTTACAAAATTGGTAGATCTGTCTAAAGTAAAACTTCCAACTTAAACGTAATCATGTCAAATTTTTTATGATTGTGTTACCAGATATCATTGGTCAAATTTTCATCCACATTTCTAAGATGGATTTTTCCCTTTGGATTTCTCACTCTGCAACTCCTCTTCCATTCAATACCATGGCAACAATTTTCACCTCACAAATTGGCAGAGTTAGTTTGGATATTTCCCATGGTCTTATGATCTCATTTTAAGGGAAAACTTAGTTTTCTTGACAGTTCATATCTTCCATATCCATTCACCTTTAACTGCCATTAGCTGAGCGATCTAATTTAAGAGCAAGGTAAGCTCCGAGGGGACCCTTCATTAATTTGGTATAGTGTGTTTTACTATACATAGCCAGAATCACAGTAGGCTTTATAGTTCCTTTCATGGGAAGCCAAATGAGTCAATCGGAAATGACACCCAATATCCTGTGTTACATATATCTCCATATTTGACGGTATGGCGAGCGTCCACTTTTGACAGATTATGATGATTAATTAAAATATCTGTGCCATCCAGAAACTTACAATATACTGAGTAATGTTAAAGGTCAATATGTTGCTACTAAAAATTAGAAACATGGCTCGTCCTTGACAAGAGCGAAAGAGCTGTCAACCATTTAGACACTTGAGGAAACCCATTTCTATTTGACTTAAGCTATGGATCTATTGTCTCATACAGTTTATGTGTTAGGCTAACCGTGTCAGTACTGTAAACTCACAAACCGCTTTTATGTCGGCAGTGTAAGTTAAGGAACTGAATGGAAAACAATTCCCTGATTGCTTTCATCAATATGTTGCTACTATATAGAAGAATCAGAAACACAGTGTGTCCTTCATGAGTGTGAAAGCTGTCAACCATTTAGCCACTTGTGGAAACCCATTTCTATTCATACTTAGCTATGAATCCAATGTCTCATATAGTTTATGTGTTAGGTTACATAACTTACTCTTGTTTGCTTTGTACAAAAGTAAATTGAGAAACATGTAAAGAAGTGTTCCACTGAGTCATGATTCAAGTCACTTAATTTTTCAAAGTGAAATGACTTTAAATAGTTCTGCCTCCCCCAACCCCATGCACATAAAAAAAAAAGAAAAAAACATCTGTTACTTTCCTTGATGCGTCATTTCAACCAAAAAATGAACATGCAGAAATATTTGTCTTTTAACCTTTTTAGCTGATTTTGGCTTCTGTGCCACAATAACGCCAGAGCAGAGCAAACGTAGCACCATGGTTGGAACTCCCTACTGGATGGCACCAGAGGTTGTTACAAGGAAACAGTATGGGCCAAAGGTCGACATCTGGAGTTTGGGCATCATGGCCATTGAGATGATTGAGGGGGAACCACCTTACCTTAATGAAAATCCTTTGAGGGTGAGTAAAAGTGCCACGAGAAGACCCAAAGGAAGTTGAAGCAGCAAATAATGAAGAGAGAATAACCCTTTTAGCAGTGACACAAAATCTCCTGCCACAAGATATCTGTGAAATATTCAGCAATGGTTTGGTTGAAGTCGGTGATCAAATTTATGAACTTGATTTTTTGTGTTTGCCATCGTTGCAAACTTAGACATATCCTAACATGGTGTACTCTACCTCTTTTAGCAGCCTACCCTGCTGTACATGTATCAATCAGGACAGAAGTTGCTATGGTAACTTGTAATCTAGAGTACCAGATGACTGCAAATTTTTCGACAAGAGTAAAATACGTGATAGCATCTCTGGGGAACATTGTAGTACTAATAGCTTGGAATGCGACTGTACAAGTTCAGAAATTTAAAAGCCGTTGACGGGTTTGAAAGTTTCCTTTTTTCTACTCTTTTAAATACAGGCTCTGTACTTAATCGCTACACATGGAACTCCTGAGATACAGCACCCAGAGAGACTGTCTCCCGTCTTCAAAAGTTTTCTGGCCGCCTGTTTGGAGACTGAAGTTGAAAAGCGAGCCACTAGTGATGAACTTCTACAGGTGAGAATGAAATTTGACAACTGTCCGGGTCCAAATTTCACTATTTAATGATCGTTGACTAAACTTGGATTCGTGTTCAGCCGGACGTTAAGTTTCTGTTTCGGCTTTCCAAAGAATGGAATTGCGGACTAACATACAAACATTAAATTGTTCAAGGAATCAGGAAGTTAAAAAAAAATAAATGGGGTTAATGTTTCTAAGATAAGATAGACTATTTCCATGTTGTGTTATTAAAGCTATGTATCTGTTATTGTGCAAGGAATCAGGAAGTTACAAAAAAAGTTGGTTAACATTTTCAAGATAAGACAGACTATTTTCAATTTTGCGTCATAAAAGCTATGTATCTGTTATTGTTTGTTTTGCTTTATGCTAGGTGCCAAGAAATACATGACCTTCCTCTTTGAGTTGCTTAACCTGCATGTTTAAATAAACAATGATCACCTTGTTAGGAGATAAGCACAAGTTAGACCAAATTTTTTATTATTGCTCTTAAAACCTGTCATGTTTGGATAAGATGAAGTTTGCAATGTACCTAAGTACCATACATATCCTTTTTATTGTGTTTCGTGTATTTAGAATGCCTCAATTAAAATCAAGTTTACTTTGCAAAACAATTGGCAATCTTTTAAGCCTAGGCTTACAACTTTTGTGTAGTAGTAAATTAAACTAGGCCTAGCTTAGTCTGTATATAAACCTCTGGGCTGCATTTGTTATTGTCAGTAGGATACTTACCACATGATTGTGCCATCTTGAGGGACAACCACAAATACCTCAGATGCAATTGTATGGTATATGGGACTAGTTATCTCGAGTTAGAAACAAGTGGATTTGGTATTATACAAAGGTGCATCATTTCATTAATAGTTAAGTTATTAAATGTGACCCAATCATAACATTAAATTTCTTGGACATTTTCTCATCTTTCTCTTCTCACAGCATCCATTCTTGAAGTTGGCCAAACCTTTGCCGTCTCTAGTTCCACTCATCCACGCAGCCAAGGATGCACAAAAGAGCTAATTTTACACCGTATGCAATTCTGGTCACCAGCGGGAGCAGTGGACCATTTGCATGTGCTTTATCAGATTCAAATGAGCTAGGAGGATTTCCTACCAAACCAATCACCACTGTTACTTCTTTTATTCAGTTTTATCAAATTACAAATGTGTCCACAACTGCGTCTGTTTTTAATTTTTTTAACGTCAGGTACAAAAGTTAGTTCCGTCAAATGACAGAGGTATAAAGCTAGTGGCAAAATCTCCTCTTAGATTGTACAGATTTGACAGGGGTTTTTGAGAGCGAATAGTGGGGCAAAAGTGCTGGATTAGACGAAGAGCTGAAAGACTTTACCTCGTGTTCCAGCGACAATGTTGGTCTTGCAAAAGGTTCCAGAAAGGTCCAAGTTTATTAACGAGGAGAATTGTTGTGAGTATGATATGACTTTAAATAGTTTTCATCCGATGATCAAAACTTTCCTCGTCAGGATTGCACAGGAACTGTGAAGTAAATGGTTTCATGTCATGTCGAAATGCTGTTCTGTTATTGCATATGGACTACCAACAGCTCTTTTGTTTTTATTTTACATAGAATGATTATCACTAGTGTTATAAATGGCTTTAAATAAATCTGCAAATGAATGCACTGCTACAAAGAAGAAGAATTTACTGAAAATCAATGTTGACTTTTGTGATTAAATTATCATTATTTCTTGTGAGTTAAAAACTTAAAATTTCATGAACAGACAGACATTATATAAGTTCCCATATAAAAGGATCCCTTGTTACCTTGAATGCGTATAGGATGGATAAGGACTCAAGTCAAAGTGTGTATGCTATCCAGTGATAAAATGGCAGTTGCCTTGCTTCCATATTATATCAAGTTGATGGGTTAGTTGATGATGTCATGTCAAAGTTAGGATATCATTGACTATTTAAGTGACTATATTAGTAACGTAAACAGTCAAAACTGTTAGTACTAAGAAATCTCCATGTTGAATGTTGTTACTTACAACTTGAACTTTATCATGATTAATGGCTGTCAGATTTTAGGTAGATGGTAAATTTGTAGGTTTGACTCCTACTGGTTGTCATGGATGCGACTCGTGTCATCTGTTGACATGGAAACCCTCCAAACATATATGAAGGTTGCAAGTTTAATACCAAGTGCCCATTTTGTGAGAGTAATCATCTTTGGTTAGAATCACATGTCGGTCATGGAGGTTAACGGTGATGTCCCACGACGACGACGTCGTCAAATATCGGTGTCTGAGTTAACTTTGGTGGTGTGAAGAGTCTCTGAAAGAAGTATTGTTTTTATAAACAAAACACTGACTTCAGTGCGATAAACTTTAAGCCATATTCATAAAGAACCTTGCCATCATTGAGGAGTTGAAGGATCAATGTAAACATAGTTGCGGTGGAAATGTGTTACAAGACAATAAAACAGACATGTTTTAGGGCTGATCTGTCTTCACCCTTTGCATATTTTGTCGTCATATAACATGTATTATGATATTAAACTAATATAAAAGAACAGAGCTCAATAGTACCTCGTGTTACCTCCGGATCCCCCCGTAAACCGGGCTCCCAGATGTGACAGGAATGGGGTTTGTTCAGGTTTTGAATTGTGAGCATAAATTGTGGTATCATAAAGGTAGGGTACAGATAACACATGTGTGTGCTCACATATATATATGATATGTGAATTAAAGAGAAAACTTTGGCATTTTGTTAAGAAACTAAAGGAAAAACAGATTTTTTTTTTTTTCCTTTTTTCTATGACCTCTGTACAGAGAACTGAGAAAGTGTTTTCCGTAAATTGTTAACTCATTTCCCCTGCAAGAAATAGAAATATTTCACATGTAGGAAAAGAGTCCATAATATCTTGTTATGAACTGATGTTTAAATTTGACTGCACAAATTTTTACCTATTTATGAAAAGGTACATTAAAAATCCACAAATTTGGTGCTACATATACGGGGATAACGGTAAATAATATCCCCTTTTTATACCTCCTTGTTTCCAAGGTGTGTCACCTTTTACAGCTTCAAGTTTCCATTTTATGAGTCACTGGAAAATTCTTCTTATCCCATACCAATCAAAAGTGGTCCCTTTAGTGTATAAGCCTAAAACATTTGGATCCATGTAGTCAACAACAATCTATGCATATGCATGTTTTTGCAATATCAGATATGAATATTCACGTGAGACCTCATACAGTATCTGTTTCCATTTGTTTTAAATTTTGTCTTCCTTAATTCTTTTTACCATCTTGTTTTCGTTTTTTTTTGTCAATGGATGCTATGAATAAATTAAGGGAAATAAGAATTAATAGTTAATATTATAAAAATTGGAAAATTTTGTTTGTTGATTTTGTATCCATGTTTATCATCCAGGGCATTGGGATGAGGACAGTACCATTGGATTCAGAAAAATTTCTTATGTAAGTCAAGCGCTAACCGATTTAGTTTTCTCAGGAAGGATTACAGCCTCGTTTTAAGGAGAGATAAAATTTACATTCTGGTAATGTTGTAAGGTGCAACAACATATGGCATATATCATCAAATGTCCAACTGATTTGAAATATGTTCTCCCAAGAATGGATTTGGAATTTTAATTCAAAGTTCTGTCATCTTACAGAGTAGAAGTCAAATGGTAACTATTCATGGTTGCATCTTTCAAAAATCAAACCTGGTTGTTTTCTGCTTGATATAGTGAACTTGTTGGCAAACAAATAGCTTTCATATTGTGGGCCTACCCTGGGTTTTAACCAAAGAAATTCCCTCAGGGTAAAGGTCATTTAATATTGTGGTTAGACATTTTGTTCTCTTTTTTAAGGAAAGTTTATTATTGATGACAACTTTGTTTTCCCTTTTTGCAATGCTTTTTTTACTGTAGTTTTATTGTGTGTTTTTTTTCCCACCTTTTCTAATCCTGTGTCTCTTTGTCAAATTTTCAGAATGGTTTATGACTGCAAGAATGAAATTGTTTTACTAAAAGTGTAATTCAAAGTGGAGGGAGGGGCCGTCAGAAGCACACATGGGGCGGGTTTTATATCCCCTACACATGTGGGCATTTGCCATCTCAACCAATGGGAACATAGTCCAAGACATCGCCACATTTCGGGTGAGGAGTGTGGGTGGTGGCGGGTGGTGCTGGGTACATGTCTGATGAATGTACTCAGAGGAAATGTCACCAATCCCACCGTTGTATGAACAATTGTAATGATCCTATTTCGGCAGGTCTTGCTTGTGATAAACGGCCATGTTTAAATTCCTGTATTCAGATATGCCCAAGATATTTGAAGAACACAAAAAAATTGGGTATAAAGATAAATATCTGATATAACTAGGGTCCATAGAATCATCATTCAGTAGTGTTTACTATTTTGTACTTCATAGCATCTCGATGTTGAAACTGGTTATGCTCGTTAACGTTTCCAGAGTTGGCAGTATATTTTCGCTAGTATAGGTTTCGTTAGATTATAACATCCCATATTGTAACTTAACTTGAGAATAAATCACAGCAAATTTTTCAATGAATGATGGAAATCTGAGGACAGTTGGAGGCTGCGGTATTCAAACTTTACTGAATGGTAATGTTTTCTTCGTTCGGAGTCGAGATGTGAGAATGTGAATGCAATATTGTGGCCATTATTGTGGCAATATTAAAAAATTGCCAAGTTGTCACCATATGTTATATCATGAAGGAAAATAATGCATTTTGAGGTGTGAAATGGATGAAAAGATGGGTGAGGAAGGGATGGTAGGAGGGCTCAGGGAGGACTGGAGGGAGACAGGAGCCTTCAGTTCCTACATTTGTTGCCCTGTGATAATATTTTCCTTCCTAACATTGTATTGGAGGAGTGAAGTATTTCTGAGTTGATTCTGTTGCAATAATTTACTCTTGTTATTAAAGAGATGATGGGCCTTCCAAAGATGCAACTCGAAAATGGGATCTTTTATGGTTCCCTTCATGGTGGAAGTTAAAAACATTCAAAGCAAGTGGAAAGTAGATTTAGCTTCCTTTTGATGTAAATATTTAAATTACGTGTTCAACATTCATTATCTGGCTATTTTACTGAAAGGGACAAATAAAAGTGGTGAACATAATGGCACTTTTGAATTTACACCTAATATTTTTATCTGTCAAAACCTATGATGATTTATTATGTTTCAGCTTAGCATAACACCCAGTCACAAAATGGAAATGAATGTGGCAAAAATTATGTCGGGCACAAAGAATAGGTTAAGAATTCCTTCTTTTGTAATTCAATGGAGAGCTTAGGATGGGCTTCCAGTGTCTAACAGGGTGAAGAAAGCTATGAATGTAGGAAAGCCTAGGTGAATTGGGGAGCTAAGAGGAGAGACTGGGGGAGGGGGGTGAGGGAGGGGGCCATATTATGGGTTTGTTTTTAATGTCTTGCCACAAGTTCACTTCCCTGTTAGGGAGAGAGAGAGAGAGCCAGCAACACTTTATTCCCTTTTGTACTGTATAAATAGTTACATTTTGTTTTTCATCTCATTAAGTCTAAAAGAATCACCTCACTTTATTTGTTTTAGGGAAGAGACATGTTTTTGTTGTATTGATAAATTTAGTCAGATAAACAATATAATTTTTAGAGTGAGCATGATAAATACTTTGTATATTGATGTTTTTTTTTTTTTTTTTTTGATCTGCATATTCCTTGCTTGTTAAGAAAGAGCTTATCTGACATGATGTTATTTGAATTTGATTCTTCTTTCCTCTTTAGTCTTTTGCTTTATTTTAATTCTTTGGTGAATTTCTTAGTCTTCTTCCTGGTGTGAAAAAGTTCCTGAACATGGCTCCCTTATGCCCGTCCAGGCTTTGCACCACCCCTGACTCATACCAGTGGCAGCTGCACTACGGGGGAAATTTTCCTCCCAATCAAAGTGCTTCCCCTCAGTTGTTCCCCCCCCCCCCCCAGTCAGCTGCGGTAAAACAAAACTGAAACTTTCTCCCTTACAGCAAAATTTCCATTATTTGGGTAGTATTAGGCTTATAAGATGCTACCCTTCTGAGGACCTTGATCCCTGCAGGGTCTTTGAAATACATTTCAATTGAAGTCAGTGGAATCTCTAGAATGTGTTTCTTCCACCGAAATAAAATTCTGACATGTTGTGCTTTAAAGTCGCTACGAGAGAACGAAATACATCCAACGAGGGCCTCTTACCCCTGAATCCCCAGCCGGGCCTTTGAGATAAAGAGCCATGACAAATTTAATTTCTCTGTCACAGTAGTTTATGGTTTAAACTTGCTACAAGAGAACTGGACCCCACTAGGGCCCTGAGATACATTCCAGAGAAATTCAAGTGTAAATTCTAATTTCTGAAGTGTATATATTTCTACAACATCTAGGGCCCTGAACTCCTAGGCAATAACAGTTTATAATTGTAATTATAAAGCAAGTTGCTGATTTTTGTTAGTTTTTGAAACGTTGCTCTGATAGTCCACCTTTAAGTCCTCATCGAAATATATCAACCAATCACTCTTGAAAAAATTGGTGAATGTGTGTCACAATTTTGAATTTAATGTAAGATGTTAGTTATTCTTAAATTGCAATATGGTTCATTGATGAAGTGTGGGATGGGGTGGGGGTGGTAGGATCTGTTCTCCAATATTTCCTGTCATGGTGCATTCTTGCACTTCAAATTTTCCCCTCTCCAAACTGTTTGCTTGGCCCTTCGTACCCCGCCCCCCCCCCCCACACACACACTTTGGAGTCTCTGGCGTCGCCTGTGCTCCTCGTACTTTTCCCCTCTCCATACCCTTTTCCGTCCGCCCTTATGGAAAGCCGTTTTAACATTTAATAAGGAATTTCAGATATCTCGAATTAGAATTGCAGATAACTTGAATTCAATTTCAGATATCTCGAATTCAATTTCAGATATCTCGAATTCAATTTCAGATATCTCGAATTCAACTTCAGATATCTGAAATAAAATTTCAGATATCTGGAATTAAATTTAAGATATCTCGAATTTAATTTTAGATATCTGAAATAGAAGTTTAGATATCTAAAATAAGAAACAATTTAAGATATCTAAAATTCCCGATTAAATGTTAAAATGGCTTTCCATACGCCCTTCTCCTACGTGGAACAAAGAAAACGAACTTATCTTATTATGAATGCAATGTTGTGACTAAGGAGTATCGTTGTATTAAAATAGCGCCATCAGATAGAGATTTGTCTTGGAGAGACCAATATATTTGCATTTACTCTATTCTAGTGAACAACCATATGGCAATACTTTGTCCGTCAGACGCCAGAGAGTGTATCCCAGTTCTTTCTGACCTAAGACGGAAGTTATTGTGAATTACACGAGCGTCTTTATTTTACTTGAAAGCTCTGTTTGTGTGTTTGCAATGCAGAATTGCAGAATATGTTCTTGTTTGAGTGCTGATATCCTTCTGTTCAGACCTGATGAAAAAGGGGGATCAGTGGGGTACATTAGGCGGCATGGGTAAATATTCTATAGAAATAAAATGGTGCTGTAGTTTGCAACTTTTGAAAAAATGATGTTGGAGATTTCGACTGTTTAGGTTGAACCCCATATATGTAATTTATCAGTATCGATGTACTGTTCACTCGGCTTAACTCTTTTTAACATTCTGTCTGCCAGTAGACCCCTCCCCAACAGTATACGTTATCGCCCCCCAGCTGTTCCCTTTTCCACCTCAACCACCTCCCGCTCGTCGGCGATCGTTCCATCCCAGTAAGTGTGGAACATAAAATACAGTGTATTAAACTTAGGTATAGGAGGAACACGTACGTTGAAATCATGAGCACAGATAATATTCTATAAGGAGCTTTATCACTCATACTTTCTCACACACTATCCATTTGTGTACAGCCAGCGTCTCCCATTCCAACTCTGAGATCACGGACTTTGAAATATTTCCTCTAAGTTTTAATGTCTAATTGTTTCATCGCCGGAGCTAAATTTTATGGAAGTACCCCTTTCCCCCGAATTCCCATCTCTCCTTTTGCCAAGGGCGTAGGAACCGGTGGGGCTGGGGGCGCCAGCCCCCCCCCCCAGTGAAAAATATGGTGGGGCGGAAGTATCATTCCGCCC
>JAIPMN010049673.1:0-24053 GCA_020650975.1 Apostichopus californicus
AACTACTAGTGTTCCACTAGTCTCAACTAGTCTCAACATATTCCGCTCTGTCCATCGGACATAGAGCACTCTGCGTCAAGATAGACGCCAACCAACTCTATATATATATTGATATATATATATATTGATATATTGATATATTGATATATTGATATATTGATATATTGATATATTTCTTACATGCAGGCAGAAAAGGTGTTTCTTCAGTCATTGAGGACTTCGTATTAAGCGGACGTTCACCCTTATCCATTCCGACTTCCATTTTTCCATTCCTTCATATTGTTATTTTTAACGATAAAATAAGGTTAAGAGGTATGTGTTAATTAAATCTGCGACGAATTGGGTGTAGGCTAGCTTTAAAATATACTAACAATTTAACAACACTAGAAAGTATCAGTAACATACTTAGTAATTTAAATCATAGTAAGTGTTTTGTGAGCTTAAGAAACTCGGTGTGATGCTATAAACGTGAAGCATTCGTTGAAAACAAAATCAGCATTAACTTTTTTAACTCGGACTAGTTTCACATAAAATATTGTATTTCGAAGATAGTTATAATCAAAGTATTCTAAGAGTGTAGAGTGTATATCAGCTTCTCTGCGTTTATAAAACAGATGCTGTGCCATTTCATGGTCTATCACTTAGTCTTCTAAAAGTGTATACCCTTCTTTGTGCTTTTTTAACAGGTGCTGAGCCCTTTCCTGGTCTATCACTGAGTGAATTTGAGACAAAGTTGCGTGCTCAGGAACGTCTTGAAAGACCATTTAACACACCTGCTGAACTGTGAGTATACTGGTAAAATGATTTAGATATTCCAACGCTGGTTGCAAACTTACGGCAAGGTATTTGAACATTTCCATGTACACAAATGAAGGTATTCTATGTGGAAATGAACACTTTGAAGATGTTAAAAGATTTAGTCTACGGAAATCTATACTTTTGATGCACGATTCATAAAATTCAGCTTTTTGATCAAGTGATGTGGATGATAACATGGACCGGGAAAACGTGAAGTTTCTGAATTGAACAAACACATACCAAAAACAATTGAAATTGTTATACTCTATGCACATATTCTTTATCCACTCACCAGAAAAGTTACCCCATTTCAGTTTTTCTTTCTCATTGTAACTGTCGCTTAGTTATCGTCTTAATTTGTTGCTTTTAACGCGTAAACCTAGCTATATTTAACTTAGTTCTGAAATTGGTTTATATCTACTTAACCTACAGATTTAGAGTCATACAGGGTTGTTGGGAACAGAGAGTATCTAAACGATCAACGATCACATCTCTGATCGATAAACTACGAGCAGCTTCAACATCTGTTTTGAAACAGGTAAAAATAAAGGAGAGAAGAAACTACGAGCATACTACTTATTTACTGCATAAAAGGCGCTGTATACGTAAATATGTAAAAGTTAAAAAGCAGGAATTTCGATCCTAGCATGGTTTTCTTCATGAGGCTTCATGAAACGATAACAAACTGCTAAAGACACAGGTAAATTATAACTATGATCATGTTAAACTTACTCCAACAGTCTGTTATACATCAGATCCCAACTGACATCAGTTGTCGTTGTATATCAATGTAGCTCTCAAAGACTCATTGTTTTGACTACACTGTATCCGTCAGCTATCAAGTTAAGGCTAAGCAGTGAAATATTGCAAACTAAGTTTGAGAAAAATTGCATAATTGACATAATTGCACAATTGCATAATTGACGAGATTCCAAAAATGAGCAAATTCTCGTCATGCAGAAGAAAAATCCTCAACCACTTCCAAAACTCAATGATCATGGTTGAAATATCATGTGATAACTAAAAGCACCTACTAAGTTTTAGTCGATCTACAGTAACAGTATAACTGACCCATCAACATCTAAGTATGATATTTATTATTTCAGCTTCAAAACTGTATGACCATGATATGTTATTACCCGCATTACTTTTTATGTGTTCATAATTGATGACTTTGGTGCTGTATTTAGGTAGTAATTGTGGTTCACAGGAGGGTCACTTGTGAACCCCAAATGTCCATACGAAAAAATGTATGGTTTCACTAGTCGGTTTGTCTGATAACCTTTTGAATTCCATCTTACCTACACTTCAGTACTATAACTATTTGTTCATTGTTGTGGAGATGACGAGACCGCAGGAGACTCACGTTAAAAATGTACTTGCAATCCTTGGAAATCCTATACAATTTGAAATTTACTTAGATCAGGTTTTTTAGGTCACTTCCTTTCTCAATGTACGTCATCACATATTTATTAATATAAACTTTGTTCCATATATTTACGTAGTTATTAAACAAATACATGAAATGAAATAAATACTGCTCAATAGAATTCAAATTTCTAATGCAACTTGAATGATGGTGTTTCCTTGTTACTCGTATCACGTTACTTCGATACGAGTTACCAGGGATACTTTTGCTCTTCTACTAAAGTATCAACTTGTAAACAGAATAGTTAACCTTTCTGAAGATGGTAAAACCTACAACAGAAGTGAGTCTAAGCTATGCGAAAAGTAGTCATAATATGCTTGTGGGTTTTTTTGTTTTTTTTTGGCTGAAACAGCCGATTCACACAGAGGTTACAGTAACTACAGTACTATATTATTCGTAAAGTGTTGTACCACAGTAAAAATGCTGAATTGTGCTGACAAACTTGGTAAATGGGTAGCATGTGCTATTAGGTTTACAGTAAGAACTGATGATATGTGAGATCCCAACAACTGGATTTGATGGAATTACACATATCGTTAGTTCTTACCTTAATCCTAATAGCACATGCTACCGATTTAAGCACGGTCCAGTTTTCACTTTGGTACAAAACTTTAAGATTTACAGTAATAACTGAGTTCTCTGTGTGTATCGTGTGGCTGAGAATGGAAAGGGCTTAAGATTTAGCTATTTTTTGGTTTGTCCTTGTTGTACTTCGCTGATTTACTTACTTATGATATTTTTATTTTCAGATAGAGGATGGAAATATCGCACTGGATGGCCAAGTGCGACTAACACCCGTTTTGTTAGATCAAGACAGAGAAGAATCAAATGCTAATGAGACTGTGTGTGAGACAATGAATTTTGAATGCATAAACGATGGCAGCACATTAGAGGCGACTGATTGTTTTCAGCACGCCGCTCAAATTCACTACAACCAATCAGAAATGGTACTGGCGGAACCACCTTCTGAGCGTTGCATAGGAGAGTTGTATGAAAGAACTATGCATACGTCATCACTGTATGCAAGATCATTGCTAGAGATCGGCGGATTAAGTACGGAAACTTGATTGATAAAAGACGACGAATAGTTTATATTCAATAGAACAAGTGTCGTTATTAATAATAAGTTTAATAATAATACATTTATGTAGCGCTAAATACAACACTGGAAGAGCAACGATATAAAGCGCTTTACAAGAACAGTTACGTTTACACTATTACATATTAAGAAAAGGTCTAATTAAAAAGAAGCATCTCTAACTTGGACTTGAAACTTACGACAGAATTTGAATTTCTTAAAGGGTGCGAGTTCCAATGAACACTGAACCGAATTTGCAGAGACAATGATCGTTGTAAGATCGCAGTCGAGTATTTGGAATTGATGTCCAAACTACGGAGTCGTATAGATGGTTGACGGGGATGCAAGACATTATTTATATAAGAAGGAGAGCTCGTAGTAAAGGCACGGTAAATATGCCTAGAGCACGGTCAATAATAAGAAGTGCCTTAAAATAACTCTCTGATCTTTGGACAACCAGTGAAGTTGGTAGAGTATGGGACTTATAGTTAAATGTTTAGGCGTCCTAGTTATTAGTCTATCAGCTGGAGTATGAATACGCTATAGTCTCAGTAATAAGACTTTTGTTAACCCACAAAGCAAGGAATTAAAATAGTCGAGTTTACTTGTAATGAATGCTTGAAAATTTAAATTAGAAAAAGCTTCCGGCTATATAGAAACCGGTTGCTATAAACTTTTCATTACAGCACTAAATACAAATCCGCTAATGGATATCAAACGTGTATAAACAAAGTACACTCACCGTTTCCATGATAACATCAGTGTAAGTAAACTTCACATTTCTGATAATTTCGCTGTACTTTGAGATGTAACATCATTTAAAAGACAACAAATCGTGGCTTCATCTTCACAGTCTTTTCCCCAGTTATCCAACAATTTGCATCCCTAAATTGAAAGCTGATACTTAAGCTTCATCCATAACAAGTAATGTACATGACATCAACATTGATGAACTCATGTCCAGGTACAACTGTGACTTACATGAATGAACATGCTCTCTTCAGAAACAAAAGTATGTCACACGCGATAATATCCCTTAGCTTTATAACGAGATACTCGAAGCTCGTTCTCTCAGTCATAAGTGTGATAGACAGTGGCGAAGTTCACTTCGAGATGTACAGGAATCATCTGTGTTGTTTGAACAACAAATAGGCGAGCAAAGCGAACATGCTTCAACAATCTAATTGATAACAGTCCATACAGTTCTAACTCACTCTAAGATATTTAGTAAGCTTTTCGGATGTAAACAAAGCCACCAAAACGTCCTAGTAGACAACCTTACGAGGCAGTTTGCGAATAGTTTGCTTAATTCTTAACAGTAAAAATATGTAACATCAGAGCTGACGTGTATCGAGCTTCACCTGGCGGTAAACAATAGGCGGTTACTCTCCGACCAGCAGCCTAATCATACTACTAAGCCGCGTTTATCCGTATTACAACAAATAACTGCCAATAACCTAAAGCTCCTATTCCAACTTGGATAGTTTAGGGAGGTCTCAACATAATTAGTGCTCAATCTATTCCAACCATTGCCAACCTCCCATTGTTCTGTAGGAAATTCCCGTCTCTGAGAGAAACTTTAAGTCTCTTAAAGAAACAGTCGTATCACCAATCCTGGAAAAAGGCGAATTCTAACAAAGATTCTTTGAAGGATTACAGACCTGAAGTTTTTCAATAGGGTTACAACAGCATCATAACAATGAAACTTCGCTCGGAGAAGACATAATTTAATTTTACTTCCTCGGTGTTACAATACACCGGTGACTATATAAACATTGTGATACATATATTAATGTATGTTGGGTATCAGTTATGTGCCGTTTGGCCTCATGCTGTATCATTGTGTCATTGTAACAAATTAGTACACGATTGCACCGTTCATGCCTATATGAAAGTACTGAACAAGGGGCTGCTGGTTTCATATTTTTGTTAATGTGCTTTTTGTTTTGTGCGCATTAATATGAAAATAATTGATACGAAAGCAATAGTTATATATTATAATACTAGACTTTGCCAGCACTCTACTTTGGATGGTATGTCGTTAAACATTTTGAGCTGAATAAAATTCGCAAGATTTATTTACGAGTCCGTATATTCTACAAACTACAATCAAAATTTGCAAGACCCGTCTAACTGATAATGCGCCAATCAAACCTCTCTCTTTTGTTTACGACCGTAAGGCCTAGGACTACTTTCACACTTTCGTGGCTAGCCTGTGTTAGGTCCTTTGGCTTGAATAGTATTTTTCTCTCGGGCTTGCGAAATTGTGTCATTTCCTTCCAATCAAGGAATAAACAGGTGTTTTCGGAGTTTCCTTCGTAGAATTGGGTGAAAAAGTGAACAATATGAGTATAGGACTGCGTTAAAATCTTAATCGGGCCGCATGTGTAGATTATTTTGCTTACATTTGTGTAATGAACATGATCATATGGGCTGTCGCAGTGATTTTACGGAAAATCGTTCGCCCCATAAGGGCAACAGAAAATTAATTTCTTTCTTTCGATTGAGACAGCTTTTCTCCATTAAACCCACCTGGTCAGAGTGCATTTAGAATAAGAAAAATTCAATCTACTTCGGAAGTTTGTTTTCCGAAATTCTTCAGCAAACTGGTATTGTGAGAGAACAGTATCAAACAAATCTCTTTATGTCAAACTGCTGGCCAATGTACAAGTTCATTGCCTTAGCATCGATTGATTGAATATTAAAGTGAACAATGGTTACACATACTTTCGCTCTCGCTGTGATGTTTTTCATGGTTGTTCATACTTCCTTGTGTTAGTCACGGTCACAGCTAATACTTTATATTTGAGTGATGAAGTCGTTTTAAATTCCATTTAAAACCACGACTTTGGTCGAGATATTCATAATGTTGACTAAATCGATAATAATGTAAAGGTACACATTTCTCAGAGCCCTAAAATGTACTGGCAAAGCGAGGACTCAATCATACCGAAGAAAAACAACTGGATAGTTGTAAGGTTAATTTAGATGTAAGTCACTAACTTCAAACTCATATATCGAACTAAAACATGCAGTGGAAGAAAAATACCTTGTGTCTCATTAAGAAAGTGAAGCGTTGTCTGAATTGGTTTTGATACTTTGGATATTATTGAAATAAATGTCTATGAAAAGTTACTGGTCAATTTTCACTTCGATTACAGAGAGAATTGCGAAGATTTTCTGGTCATAATAGGATATATAAGGCTACATATGACCAAGCAAAAGTGTCTGCTAAGATTTTGTCAGATTTTGTCAGACTTTGTCAAACATCAGATAGCCGCTAAAAATCAGAAGCACTGGGATGTTGTTAACTGCAATCTCATTTTATTATCTCTTGACATTCCTTGGCACGGGTTTACTATCGAAAGTACTACTTGAATGAAAACTGTAATTGAAAATTACTTTCTTTAAACACCGGCTAGGTATCGATTGAGTTCATCCTGGAATTTCTTGAAAACCTAAAAATGCTCTTGATCAAGATTGAAGTGTTCCATTATAACATTCACATGATGTCGACCGTCTCTCGTGGGAAATAATTGCATACACAATGCATGTAAAAGTAAAAGTTACGCTGTTTTAAAATGACTGCTTGCTTTATACATTATGTCTAGCAATAAAAATTGTCATTGTTATACTTAAGAATAAGGTTGATCTAACCTGCTACTGCCTCAAAGAGAAATAATACATTAATAGCGACAAACACAGCATTACCGCATGATCTGTATAACTGGACGTGCGACAATATACTATAGTGATCTCTTATTTAATATTCCTGTTGTAGACAATGTAATACTATCCCTAAAAAGTAAATATTTAACACAGTTGCACGAAAATGTACTCCCTAAAATCGCATTCCTAACTCGAGATATGGTTAGTCAATTATCTTTCTTTAAGCTTTTCCTCTCTCCCTGAAGTGGATCACAGAATGTGGTTTGCAGTTTTCTATTGTTACCTATTTGCTTATTTTTAGTAATAAGATGATGCATTTACAGTGTTTGTAATAGTTTTTCGTGTGCAAAATCTCCTCAGACTGCAACGTTTAGTGCGAATATTAGTTTTCTCATTGGAAAAATGTATAACTATAATAAAGAATGAAGGAACAAAGATATATAAACGAAAATGAGATGAAGACATAATTCACAAAATTATTCCTCCAACTGGGGTCATGTTAGATTTTTCAGGGAGAATTGATTTTAGACTGCAATATTTCTGTAAGGTAATTCAATTTGTAATATAATGAAGATACCTGTAATTTTATAAACTCAACTAATAATTCCTTACTTGTAAATTGATACACGGTAGACTAATACATAAGAAGCTCGCATTTCGCCTTATTTGTTACTATCATTAGCTAACCATGGTCGTCAATGAATCAAATACCAACTACTTTTATCATCTTTTGATATCACAATCCCTCTAAGGAAAACCACATAGGTGCATGTTATGTGATCATATCAGTCACTTTTGATAAGATCGACTTAATGTGACGTGGTTCATTAATTTGAGATCAATTGTTTACATACGGTTGAAAATATATTATCCATCTAACGAGCAACATGTACCAGATATCATAGTGGCAAAATTTCCAAAGAATGTCATGAATTTCATTGAATGTCTGCATTGCTTATATTATACGATAAGGCAATAAAGAGAAATGTAAGCTTATTAGCAACAATCATTACTAAAATTGCGCGAACGACATTATTGTCTTCTTTTCGACCAGTAGACTAAGTAAGCATCAACATCTATGGTCATTAAGAACTTCATGTTGTTAAATTCATCAATATGATTTCTTTTCACAAACAGTAGATCGTTCGTGACGTTATTTAAATCGACTTTACTGTGGGATCTTTCTTTATTCCCATTCATTCGCAATAATACTGTTCCAGTGTCCATAATTACTGCACAGGTAACTGTTGCGCAGGACTACGTTCTTTCGTTTTCACTTCCCTAAAAGGCAGTACACAGTCAGCACAAATTTAAAACAGTTTTGAAAGTTTCCTATAGTGGTTCATTACAATGAGTACAGGAATTCAACAAACTACAAGAGTGAGGAATGAAACATTTGTTCATCTAGTTATTTAAGCCTGATTATTTAATGATCATATCTGCCATATTTCCATCCCTGTTTGAGCAAGCTTTGTCAAGCAACAACAAAGTTATTTAAAATCTCTATGGAATATTTAAGGAAATCTTCCTTCCCTCATGTGTGGATAGTCATGATGTGTATTATCAACGCAAATGGAACAATATCAGGTAGGCTCACTTTCCGTTTTAATGTAACCTTGTATACCATATAGAAAATAAGCCTTTGGATGACGTTTATTGGGAGATTGTTGGTGGTACCTTGTATGAAGAACAAATTATCTCTATTAAGCGGTAGATTCATATTTGGCTACTAAACTTCTTTTCTCTAAAATGTTGGAGAATTTGGTTTATATGGGTTGTGCCCTATGCTCTTGCTCTATGAGGCTGTATCATATTAATGTCTGACATAACAAATAGCAGATTACTAAATCTCTTATCCAGTTTATTTATTCATGGTACTTGTCTATCTTTGTGAAGTATTTAGCTCGTTAGCAGTAATCCATGTAGCAGTATCTTTAATTAATATTAGGAAAAGGCTCTGTTTTAGTAAGTGTATTTAACTTAGAAAACCGTTTATAAGATTCTTACAATATCTCATTTCTGTTATTTAAATATTTAGAAACTACCAAAAACGTTGAGCTTCATTTGTCGCGTTGCGTTATCGTCGAAAAGGAAATTTCAGATAGTGTTATTTTTGAATGCCAAACTACTAATATCGATGGATCAACATGGTCCCTGGAAGAAGAAGAACTTTTTGCAGGAAAAATGCGAATAACCGACAGAGAAAACAATGCTGTTTTGGAGAGGCAATATTCATTAGAACTGAATGAGATAACTTTTAAGGATGAAGGCCGTTACACATGCAAATATCTACGTGAAATCATTTCGGAGTATTGTCTTGCAGTTTTAGGTAAGACTTATATACCATCATATTGAAATTTTTGTCATAGAATCTGTTTGAAAAATTACACCAAGTTAATTAGATTTGAATTATATGCAATTATAGTGAAACGTTTGACTACTATTATACCTGTTTACCTCATCGAGTGATTGCGATATCCTATCTTAAATTTCAAGGAACTAACGGGGAAAATCATTGTTAAGTCATCAGCTGTACTAATTTAAACCATTAAGCGTTAGATCTCTTCAACAAGGATTTTTGTCAACAAATCCCATAGCGGTTGCGTTTTTTTTTAAGTGTCGTCTAATGTATCATGTGACTATAAATATTAACTCCAGGGAAATAACACAGACGAAAGTCAACAAAACAATAAAGAAATGTCTCCGGTACATTTGGCTTTTAGACTGTCACTGTCGGCACTTACTACCAAAATGATATTTTTTCTTACAAAAACATCTAACTTTTTAAGCCGATGTAAATATTGTTATTATAATTGTTTAGTAAATGTACAGATATATTTTATATTTTAATTCCACGTTTACGATATTTGTAAAAAAAATCGAATCACAACATAATTGGAGTTACCATTTCCATCAAATATTGCTTTAGATTCTCCATCAGTTGCTGTTTTACCGATTTTCTTTGGTTGGTTTAGTCGCAATTGAATGTGGACCGCTTTAAAGTAATCTCGCAAAATGTATTTACTATCTTAGAGTGTGTTTCTTTTACAGTTACTGCCTTGATGTGCTGTTCGCAAATAGGCACTTTTCCAAACAATACTGGATACCTTAGCATCTTGCTTTATATATTTTTATATTAAAATGGACTGCTGTTTGTCTCCTCAATCTAATGCCAATATTTGATTTTCTTACGAGACCAGATTAATTAACTTGACATGGTATTTTGTGCACAGCTTTCTCGTAAATAACAAAGTTATCTCTTTCTCGTTCATTACTTTGTAGTTTCACCTCAACTAACCATTTTCGTGGACAACCTGATCATAAAACAAACATTTGAAGGAATCAGTGGTGGCACGCACACTGTAACCTGTTCTGCTACAGATGCCGTGCCACCGGCACTATTGGCATTGAATGTAAACAACGAAACTGTAGCATGGTCTGACATTGTTGATGATGATATACAGCAGAACAAACCAACTAGCTCGAACCTAACAGTGGCCCATAAAAATACTGCTCATATAGATGTTATTGAATGCTACACTTCAGCAGTCAGTTATCCATTAACTATTTCTCCAGTTTCGATCATTATAAAATCATACAGTAAGTGATTTGTATAAAAGTTCCTTTTTGTTAGATGAGTGGTTCAAGTAAGGTTTTATGATAACTTACGAGTAATCATTAATGGAGCCTCATATTAATAATAAATTAGGCCCATTAGATTTGTATATGTGTCTATATTTTATGTACGTCAAGGACCTCATATCTCGCATAACATTTGTGGACATAGTTCATGATTCAGTTAACTAACAGTGCAAACATTTTTGAGAATCGTATACAAATTTACAAGACGGTCACAGTTTATTCCCTATCGCCAAACTCTTGTCCGTGGAAATTACTCAAACAATTGAAAATTTAATAACTTATTATTACTTATTCAGTCTCTCGTTCTTCATCAACTTCTACAGTGTATAAACAATATGTTATTGGAAACATTATTTTGTAGATATTGAAACATTCCACACTTAGCATTGCGTCTGATGTTATTGAACTGCTTATGTTTTCTCTTCTTTTATATAAATGTACGTGTACTACATTGTCTTCGAAAAATGTTTACATGAACGGGGGTTGGTTTACTTTTACCAAAAGCATGTGACGCGTAAGAATAAGTACCTAATCAATCATTCGACGGACTAATACGAGACTCAAATCTGTTGCAATTACGCAACCGTACATCTAGTATTATCTCAACCTTTTATAACTTGCATGTCTTCTTCCTCTTGAAGCCCTTCCTCGTGTGACGCTTACCTTCGACAATCAACGTCTGAGTGATGTGTTTTATGTAAGTGGCGAAACATGGATGAACATATCTTGTAGTTTGGAATATTCTATCAGTCGTTCGATCAGTCCAGTGCATTTATTGTGGGTTGTAGACCATGGTGCCAATTACACATATGGCGAGCAGGTATTTAACACAAGAAACGTCTCATTTGATGGGTATTCCATGGTGTCAACGATGTGGATCTCCACACTCACAACACATGGCAAAAACAGAATTACCTGCTTCGGCGTTTGGAATCCAAGTGAAACATACAGCAGAAATATCTCAGCATCTCTTGTAATCAATTCTAACAGTAAGTACGAATTGAAGTCGCTGTAGCTTATTTATCTTCCGCAGCTATAGCATCCTACATGTCAATATTGACACGAAACGCCTTTTTGAATGATTAATTGTTTACAATATTAGAGATATTATGTATATAACTTATAACATAGTATAACTGCCTGCTGGAAAAAATGTTTCTGTTAAGTTACCCCATGTGAAAGTATCTAAAGCAGAGCTGAAGTTACTGACACTATTCACATCAATATGAATGTCGAATATTTAAAGTTAGCCTGTCCCTGACTTTATTTTAAATTCTTTATGTTAGGATATTATCAACCATCCTTGCTGATCGATGGTAAAAACATTTCGAACCTGGATCATCTGGTATCTGCAATAGAGAGAGAAATTACTTGTAGTCCAGCGCAAGGTGTCCAAAACGAGAATACGACATTATCCATGGTCGTCGAGGTTGGAAACGATGAGAAGACTTTGTCCAGCAACATGGCATTAAACACTACCATGACATCCATGATAGTTGACGTTCCAGGAGGCAGCCTATGGACATCGATTACATGCATTGCGTTCTCAATGGAGTCGCGGTTGTGGAAGAGTGTCTTAATCGATGTTTATGGTAAGAGTAACCGAGACTTTTACCGTAATAGCATCACAGTTTACTGTAATTGTGATCCTATTACATATAGTCCCTTAAACAACTCACACAGGTGACCTGCATGTTTTCAAATGTGTAGACTTAATTCTGCTCTCTCTTTTTGCTTTAAGATAGATGACTACTTCTGTGTTTATAAATAGTGTACATCGGTTTTGTGTAATGTGAGTCATAAAATGCCACACATTGATGCGTTGGCTTAAATGACAAACAATATGATAATGACCAAAAAGGAGATAATTTTATCCGTGTTGCACAAGTAACAAACATTAAAGCTTATGTATTTATATGTTTAATTATTTTTAAAAAAGGGGAAATTCCACTCGAAATTCGGTTGGACGGACGAATCGTCGAAAGTAATATAACAGTGTCCAAAAGGGAGAAGCTAAACTTGAGGTGCTATCTTATTAAGGCAGAAACACCTACGAGTTTGACGTGGCAGACGGGAAAGGCAAACACCATATTGCAAAATTCTACAGAGAGTGCAAATTTAACCAGTGTAACGTTCCTGACTTTGATTGTTGATGAGGACGAAACGTTAAACTGCTGCGCAAGGATCTGGGATGACACATATTGTCAACAAATAGTAGTCGGTGTAATCACAGAGTGTAAGTAGCCACATTTCATGATATAAGTTTTTCATTTGTCGTTGATGGTTCATGAGACTAGATCAATTTTTAATTGTCTTTATTTTTGTAACCACAGCTGCTGTAAAAATACCATCGACGAAAGCCACAATAGGTATTATTGTGATAGTCTTAGCAACTATCTTCGTTATGTTCTGGGGAACGTTTCTGCTAAAGAAATATGGTAAGAGCTAACTTCATTGATTAATAAAAAGAAATTGAAGGGTAAACTTACGGGACTAATAGGAAAACACAATGTCATAACTTTGTACATTTCCATATAACAAAGTGTGGTTTATTTTCAATGGGTGCAGGGATGGGAGCTGCTGGTGTAAAGGTGTTATATTTTACTGTTGATTGATAGTTGTTTATTGACCCAAACTGATAAAAGCACGTAACCTGCTAAATCTATATTATATAATGATACCACACTTTGTACTTTCTTCTTACTTTTCAAGGACCAATGAGGATCACAACGAGAAGGTAACTATTATTTTTATCGAAAACGAAATTAATTTCTATTGGTATCACTGTTTCGCAACATCGTGTTTCTTTTGAATCATTCCTTCAGTGTCCCATCCGTTTCAATGTCAGTAACCATGTCTGATGTTCATGACACCTTATCAACAGACAAAGGTAAGTGTTCATTGTTCAGATTAATTGCTTCAGTCATTGGTAAATTATAGTACAGCACAGTTGACCTTTCACGATGCACGATGTTGGTGCATTTCCTTTTTAACATTGACTCGACGTTATAGTATACTGTTAAAGTATAGAACTGAGACAAATACATGAAAAGTACATCTTAAAGGGGATATAACAGTTTCTCCTATAAAGCTATGTTTATTTTATTTTTTTGAAACATGTTTTTGTTAAATTGTTACTATCTGTGTCATTGTAATGTTATAGTTTAAGTAATTTCAAACTTTAAATCATCTCTGAAAAATTATATTGCTTGGGTCTTTTTTCTTCTTTTCATACAATACACTCACATAAATATTTACATTTATTAACAGATGTAGAACGAGATACATCTGTTCACAAAGACAGTTTCCGATCAAGGTAGGTATTTTACTTATTTGTTGTTGTGTTTCTTGCTGCAAAGAAAATATGACACGTTTCTGTTACATATCGTTTCTTCCAGTGAGAAGTTACCGGATTTGCCAATGACGAAACATTCGATGTGCAGCGAAATTGCGGGACTACCATCAAGCGAGGAAGGTACGTGGGCTTTACACATGATAATTGATAACAATGTAATGACATGAAATTGGTCTCTCTTGTTTGTAGATTGCAAAGACATATGGTTACGAAATATTGCTTGTAAAAGACAACTTACCCAGTAAGTACCTCTCACTTGTCAAAAATTATTTTCTTCCATAGTCAATTATTACAAAATAACAGGAGAAGCGCCTGATTCTAAATTCATAAGCCGTGCAAAGGTTTGCTTTATATCAAAAATAGCAGATTCATATGTTTATGAGCGTTGGATGGGTACAATGATTGGGAACTGTGGAGTCAAGCAGTGCGTGTGTATCTCAACTCCAAAAGGTAAGCAATACTTTTATCATGTTTTTGTTTTATGAACGACCGAGAAGTCAAAAATTGCTTCACAGCATGTTAACTGAAATTTCTGATGCTTCTCACCTATAACACTTTCATTAAATATAAGGTGCATGTAAACTGCTTTCAAAGTTCTGAATTTAATAATAGTTTGTTGCTTTGTTATGATTATTAATATTTAACTACATTGCTGTCTTCTATATTTGCTACCTCCTACTCTAGAAGAAAACGTCAGCAGATTTAGTTTTCAACAGCTTTCACTTCCATTTTTAGCGGCTTATCATTTACCAGCACGTAAACAGAACCATAACATAGAAGCACTGAAAATACAATAATAACCTATTTTTCTACTTCAGCTGGATGTCTGTGTACTATGTCACCTGTTTAGCAAAGTACATTTGGATTTCTTAATTTCATTTCGTTAGTCAAATTACTTTAAAAAAAAAGAATTTATACTTAACGTTTGTTTAAGATTAACGGAGTTCAATATATGAATGAGAAGTATCGCCATATATGAAGCCTTACGTTTGATACGTTAAGACTTCAAGCTGTATTCACGATCAAGATGCGTGTTATCATTGCAGATATTCTAGAGCGAGAGCGGCATTCGTGGGAGAACTTTGCTAAGGTTGTTCTGGAAATGCCAAACTTTTCACATATCGCAAAGTGTGAAGGATTTTGTATTAACAATGGTACTTATAGTTATATAATCTATGTTAATATTCAATACTTAATACCTTTGGAATAAATGATATAAATAATTTAAAACCTGTTTAAACAATTTATTTTAACTGTTATCCTATTTTGTAGAAGTCTTTCACATGTATGAGTCATGCATATAGCTTCCCTTCTGTGAGTTACACAAATGTTTTAAATTTGGTTGAAGTCGAGCCATTCAAATGCAAATTGGGAAAATACAATACATTTCGACTGTCATTACATTGCAACAACGTTTTAGCACACTGATGAAAAAGTGCTAACAAAACTGGTTACATTTTGTCGTCGAAGTGGAGTAAACTGTCATTCAAGTGTACACAGTTTACGTGAAAAAGATGGCGATATCTTTTGGTAAAATGACTAAAGTATTACTGACACAATACTGTTACAAACATGTGTATCTCAATTGTAACATATTACTGTAGTAAAACAAGTTAGATGCGTGTTTGTAAAAGAAGAGTCTTTGACCAGAGGCATAAAGTCCCATTATTTAACAATTGTTTGAATGCAAAATTAAATGCTATTGCCGTTTTGAGTCAAGCATGGCACATCATGACATTTAACTTGTATATCCAGACTGTACACGTACCACCCAAATCACTTATGTTCTCGTGAGAGATTTCTTAGCCATGTAGGCCTATATTAAGTTATTCTAGTTGTTCAAAGCATTGCCCTTGAATGTATTAATTTTAATTAACCATGTTCTTTGCTGTTCTAATGTTAACTGGCCTCGTTTTAAACACCAAGACAATAGACGTAGCTGACTCAAATGAACAGTGACTATCATCGAATATACCATAATATGTATTATACCTGAAACTAACTTTATGGTGCATTATAAAGTAATTGTAATGTTTCGAATGATTTGTCACATTATAAATGAAAAACAAATGCTTATGTAACAATGCAGATTTTCGAAATATGTCTCTACTAGTGTATCATATCATCAAATTTATTTTGTTACAGATAATGTTTGTTTGGTTTCCTCGTACTCACCGACTGAAGAACTTCAATTACTTTTATCTGAAAAGATGAAATACACAGACGAGGAAAGTACATCAAGATGCCTAGCTAACTATGCCCACCAAATAATTGTGGCGATGGGATTTTTAGTTTCACATGGAGTACGTAATCACGTCTCTTTCTTTACAAGAATTTACCTTCAGCTTCTTAGTTGTTACCTTCATTGATGTTCATCTTAGAAATCTTTGATAATGATGTCTGTGAAGTTTCTCTCGGTTATATATGTTACTTGTATCTCCCAGTTCGTGATCCGGTGATCAATGTCTCCTTCCACCCAAATACTTGATCAATGGGTGTTTGTCAATACAAAGTGCTTACCAAGACGAAACCTTATTGCATGTGTTGAAGAGGTTAGACTCAAGAAAGCACAGTATTTTAAGAGCCCACAAACATTTACCGCAAAGATACAACTGTCTGGTATGTTAGTAATCACTTTCACGATCTACATATTATGATAGGAATGTCTACAACCGTAATGTGGGATGTATCATTGTGTGGGTGGGTATTTGGTGAGTATGCATGAATGCCTTACGTGGCTGTGGTAGATGTGGATTATATGAAAATTCTGCCCCATGTTTTCGTTCTTGGCTGAGATCAGCAGCTTTCCAAGAGAACATATTTTTTTAGCTCAAACTTATTGTAGAACATACTCCTCTGTTAGTGATTATTTTATACAGATACATTAATATCTTTTATTTTAGTTTGGTTTAGATAACATATAATTTTCATGGTGTTAATTTGTATTTTGAAAACTTTCTCAGTTAAAATATAAATTTCATATTTTTTACAGTCTTTATAATAAATCGGAGCCGGAATACGAATGTGCGGAACTTTTTGAAACAACAGACTTGGAAAAGACTCTAGGTAAATATCCAAGGAGAAATATTGGTACTATACAACGACTACATATTGCAACCGCATTGTACTAGTATGATGCTTTTGTAATTCAATTCACATAGGCTAGTTTGGAGCCAACAAATGAAAACTGTCATTGATTTGTTAGTATCTATCTCAAAGAATCTCAGTAGAACCACTTTTTGCTTATAGTTTATATCTAAAACGTTGAATGCCTTAGTGACACTGGAAACGGAGGACGATGTCGTCCATTGGAAAAGTACTGTTCTTGTGATCTAAGTATTGCAGGTTGTAATCCCGGCCAGATCATTACATTATGTTCTGGGGCAAGAGCCTTTTTATTCATTGCCTCTTTACCCCAGGTGTATAAATAAGACCTACGTGGCCACTTGTTAATTGAATTGCGAAGGCCGTTGCTGCTTCATCTTATGTGGAGCCCCCGGTGAACACACAGTTTTGGGCATTGTAGTTTCCCGGGAACGACTGTATGAATTATACACAATTGGGTGTGTAGGTGTGACAAGTAACCAGTTAGCACGTGTTAGTTGTTGTAAAGATGTGACGAAAAGGTCTTGACCTGATCCAATACTGTAAACCTTTAACTTTAACTATGTACAAATGCACTTATAAATGGTTTATGGAATATTTATACGTGAGTAAAATCGTCTAGTGACTTTAATTCTAAGCATCCATATGTCAAACTTTGAGCCGATTTAATGGGATGATAATACTTTTATCTACAGTTGTATGGGTGTACTGTCAAGCCGAAGACCTGACGCTGTTTACACTGTCTTCAAAATTCAAATGCTGGACGGTAATCATCTACTTCTTTGATACCGCTTAGAGTTTATTCTTAACATCATTAATCACGGGTTTACTACATTAGGATTTTGCAAGTTCTGTTTAGCTTTAACTTCCAGGTTTAGCTATAGCTATGTTTAGCTATAACTTCATTTGCTACATTTACTTGTGAAATGTACGGAAAGATAGGTACTGCATCAGTTCAATTGTAAAATAAAATTAAAAGATTCTAAGCCTTCGTTAAAGATGGTTGATACTATAGACTTGAGCACCGAATACATATTAAACATGACTATTAACTCTCCACTGTTAAAGTAAAAATATAATCCACTCTTTGTCCCTTCTTCAATCATGGCGTCAAAATACAGTTCACTATGGAAACATCTTGTTCAGAGGGCTGTCACAATAACATGCTCAAATTCACCCTTAATCAATGTAATTACTAAGATTGTTTCTATCTTGTTGTCTCAAGGCATCATCTCGCTGTAATATATTTCCAAAATGATACGATCATACAGAGGTCATGTTCATATTCCTGTTTCAAATATTGTGCTGCACAACTCGTCACACCTTACATCTTAGATATAAGTCTCTGTGTCGTCTTTCTAAATTCATCTAAAGAAGTACAACTTTCTTTTTCATTTGTAGAGTCTGGAAGGATCTCTTACTATTGTAAGTAAACAAAGTCAAAGTTCAATGGAACTGAAAAGTAGCATTTCACCCGTCACATTCATACCCTCCCCTTTAAACCATTTCAAAATTGGATATTATTATGTTATTCAATACGATGTATGTTTTCGTGCTATTGTGAGATATCCCGATGGGTTAATTGGCATACAAAGATGGACGCAAACAAACTTCTTTGGAACTTTTATAACGAATCTGTTGCCTATACGTGTATTAAGATTTTAGCTCCATAGTCATTCATTGGCTCTATACCCTTATGCTTAGCACGGCCTGTGTCTTATTGATAATTACAAATATACTTATACTACCGCTGTATAAGATCGGAAAAGCCACTAGAAATTTGATTTTGCGCTGGAATAGTTATCCACAAATAGCTTTGATTATGACATCAACACATGACGGCAGCAGTGTCAAAGATACTCTGCCTTGAGCTCTCATGAACATGTTTAGTTGTAACTGATGTGCGGATAAAATATGTATTTTGATTTTCTTGATTGCGTCGAGTTTGGGGATTTGTAAAGGTTGGAAGGCGAAACGTTTTGATTCTAGTTTAAATCTAACCTAACCTAACCTAAGTGTACATATGAGTCTGATGTGTTTAGTTGGACAGACTTGTCAATAAAACAGTAAACAAACAGACAGGTGTCAAATTATGCAGAAAGCAAGACAATGGCCAATTACAAAAAGGAAGCCAGAAGATAATTTGGCTTAGTAAACTGTACTGGTTAGAATCAGAAACAGTTTTTACTTCCACTTAAGGGATAAAGGGGAGCTAAAATAAGGGTTAGTTTGTATTCATTCGTTTTAAATTACATTAAACAACTTGGCCGATCCTTCCATATATTAACCTGCTTTCTGTATATGTGTATTTATGTGTGTAGGCATGTTTTGTGCTTAACATAACATTACATATTTTGTATTCTATTCTTTTTACAGTTGTGGAAAAACTCTGCGGTTAGTAGTTTCAATAGTGTCCTTCCCGTGTAGAGCTCTTGCAGAAATAACTATCATCAACTTAGTTTGGTGGAAGTCAAAATTAACAATGATTTACATGGTTTGGAAATTCTATAAACATTGAGGCATCAGGAGTAAAGAGAAATTACTAAGTTTTGTAAATATACATTAACTTATATGTATATAATCTTTAGTTTAGCAAAGACGAATGACAATACTGCATGGACGGACACGAATGACGAAAAGTTTTACTGGGAGTTTACAATTGACATATGAATGTAATCAAAACGTTTCAGTAGTGAAATATATTTATTTACATCACGAACGTATAGCAGAGGTTATATGAAGTCGAAAGATTCAATCAAATCCATACAGCGTATTAGCGCAACAAGCACAACCCTAGGCATCTCGTTATTCTTCCTATAATCAGTCTATATTTAAGATTTAAAATCTTACGTAAGTTTCTTGTAGCATCCATACTTTATTTTACTTATTTCATGACCTAATTTTCCCGGATATCTTTCACAGAATCTAGACAAAATGGAGAAGGTAACTTCCTGCTTAGGGACAACTCGTTTTACTCTTGTCCTTGTTATTTCCTACTATTTTATTTACCGATTGGCGATCATGTGGATCTAGGGCACGACCACCATTTTTGTCCTGGAGGCTTCTAAGACGTTAAGTCGTCCAGGGGAAGCGTCTAAATGGAGTTATTAACTCTCTCCTACTTTTAAAAGTTTGATGAAATGAAGGTCACGATGATTGGAAGCAAAATGGTGCCATATTTTGAAACTTTTCGACCAACGTTGAAGAATTTTCGACTGTTTAGTTCGTACCGCACATACTTGTATATATTTAATACTGTATACTAGAATTATATGTAATACTATCTGCCGTTGTCTAAAAGGGGAGGGGATCGCCCTTAATAGGGACCATGTCATTTGAGAATTGTCAATTGCAAAAAAAACAAGCTCGTGTAGTGACTGAGTAGGCTATAATTCGATGTGAAATGTAGTTACTTAGAAGATGCGAAAGTAAAGGTTATGATGCTACTCTACTGTAGTAGAACATATCTACTTCTTGTACAGGTTATATAACTATATACCATCAGCAAGAAAAGGAAAAACGTGTTATGTGATATATTTATGCATGAAAATCTTAAATTTACTTTCAAGTACCTATTATTCTGTTGTAACAGGAATATAGGATGCTCTTGAGATGTTACCAGGTAAGTTTAGCATAATTCCAACAAAATATTAAATGATCTACATTTGAGCCATATAATATATTGAATGAAATATATTGGGCAACGTGTAAGCTACCGTTTTCACCATTGGATACATGCTCAATGTGGTTTGATGTACTATATCCTCGAAAGGATATTTTCGTGTTCGACAAAAATATAAAAGTAAATACGATTAGCTGCCCCAACTTGGAGTTTACCTTTACCTGTTTTTATCCTTTAAGTACCGTTTTGCTCGTTAATCGAGTTGATTATAGTTGGTTAGAGCAGGGAGCTTCTACTCTAGCAGCTCCCTGGTTAGAGAGTATAGATATGTGTTTATTGACCAGTTGTATGTTCTGTACCAAAGATTGAATTAAAGAAAACAGCACGATAAATGCCAACTTTCATCATCTGGCTCTCCTCAGACTTTAAGGCTACTTAATCATGTATTAATTGCTTATATATGTTCGACTTGAAGCTTTTGCTTTGCGTACATTTTTTTTTCAATAATAATAATAATAACATTTCGACCTCTTCTTCATTTCTTTATTATATGGATTTCGTTGTAAAGGATATTGGCAACTTTCTCAACTCGGTAAATAAGTAAAGACTCTCATATTGATGTTGTTCTTGAAGTATCATACTATTTGTAGGAACCAAAGTGGTAGCATATCGGACTCCAAAATGGATATGCAATTACAAACATGTACATAAACGGTGCGATAATTCGGATAAATTCTGAGTTACATTATCTAGATATTTCCTACAAATGCACATAAAAGTGTCGCCTGTCTTGGATATCAACGATGTTCATAACTGAAATATAAACTTTTGTCAATACACATATTTAAGTGACTGATAGAAATTCGATTTGTTTGGGATACTGTACGGAATGTGGCTCATTTGGAATCGTACTTTTGGTATACCGACTCTCGTTGCCATACATTAATGAACCTCAAATTCGATAAGCTTCAAGAAATATTGAAATAAGTTTTCCTTAAGAGAGGCCATAAGATGGTTACCTTAAATCAGAAAATTATTGGATAATCCTGGCTGGCATAATACACACTGTGCCAGAATTTGGATACAAGTGTCCACCTGACCACGGCACATTATATTCTTTATGTGGTTTTCGTTACTGAAGGCATACACCCTTACATGTATTATTCTGGTTCTCAAATGTACTACCTCATCAATTTGAAATAAATATATTATTAAGTGATATTTAATAAAACATTTCACATTGCTCTGTGGTGCCTTTCACAGCGTACAGAGCTCGACACTAATTGGAGACATCAAACGGAAAGATATATAAGAGGTATAGCAGCGACCTTCACTAAATATGTGAACACCTGGCATAAGGTATGTTATTCCAGTAATACCAATAGTTTTATGTTACCCTTTATAGGTTTTCTCAAAACCACTACTTTGTTTAATACAGATTTCAGAGACTGGTCGAGCAACGTTTCCAAAAGTAAACCAACAAACGCGGCAAGTTTTAGCATTTAAAAAAGCATGTCAGAAAGAGAATTTGTTTAAAAAATTATGTTATGTATCTCAGAGTCCCAGTGGTGCTTCAGTGGACAAGCCCCTAGATGCTAAAGGGTTGTTAAATATTAACTGTTATTTCGTAGCTAGTATAAAGGGCAATATACATTGTGAGAGAAATGAATAACATTTCTCTGGAATGTACTTCAATGCCTCGGTGGTGATCCAGGTCGAAGGTCCTGGAAGGTTTAGAATTGGTGATATTTCGCATTCTGTCGTAGAGACTTAACACACATGTCAGAGTGAGGATTTACAGTTCTCTTGAACGTATAAAATTCATAGCGGGGATCTTGGAGACTTTCTCGTTCTGTTGAAGCCATTCGAAAGCAGAGAATTATAATCTGAGTGGATGTATTTCAAATCAATAGTGGAGAAAGGGAGCGGGCGTAGCTCGGATGTTTTAGTATTTTGGTAGCCAAATAGTATCAAAATCTGGGAAATGTATGCGTCAGGGACATAAAAAGAATATTTTTGTTTATTCTTTATCCATTTTTGTTTGAGTGTAAAATCACCCTGAATTCGGCTGAATTTCCAGCCCAAGTATAATCCATTTAGTTCTACTAGGGGTATCACAATCCTATTCCACCACGCCCGTATGTATATATGCCCCCGTCTGTATGATTATGTATACTTTAGAGGCACTTGACACTTATGAAACATCATCCGGTGGGAACGCTCGCTACTTAATTTACATAAACAAATACCAGTACAAAGTTGCGTGAAACGGTCTTTAGGTATAGACATCACAAACTCAAATGAAAAATTTGTACAGTTATAGGTAACAGGTTTCGCATTTATTTTATATTCAAACTTTATTCAGGCATATACCTCATCAAATGCGGAGAAAATGGAGACAAATAGCAGAGCTCTATCGAAGGTACAGATTACGCTGTGGCCTAAACTATTTCACGGCTATTTATATTAATATTTGCTGCTGAATGGAGGTCGTATTCTCAAAATAATATATGTCTTACTTTAGGCCCGTTTGCTTCTCGTAACAATGATAAAAGTGTCTCACGTATGAAATTGATCATGTTTTTGTCCCTTATTTGTGCGTTAAGTAGGCGCTACCAGGGTAAATTGAAAGTTTCACTGCGTGTGTGACATGACTGCTCAAACTGACGTAAAACTTTGAAATATTTCCAAATCATAGGATCGTAGGATCTATTTATATATATGTCATCTGGTTAAGTAAGGTTTTTCCGATGTATGTTCTTCGACACTTCGAGCATACTTTCTAGGACAAACACAAAATTCCAGAAATTTTAAATAACTTGTCATTGGTTAGATTAGTTTAGCAATACCAGCTTAGTCAATTTCAAGATTCATGTCTTCACTGTGTACTACAAATGTTTCTTAAGTGGCTTTTTTTTTGCTCTCGTTCAGGTCATTAACGACTTATCAGATCAACTAACATCAATGGGCTATGAGGATATCGACCCTAAGGACAAAGTATGTTTATTTTATTACACTAAAAATATTTCTGTTACAAGCAACTAATTTCAATTCAGATTGACAAATCTTACTTTACTTTCTTCCTTGTGTTTCTCTGTCTACTCAGCATGATTCGCACTGCTTAATGTTTTTCTGTTGCTTGTTTGTTTAGGATATCATCGTCGACAATCCGAAAGACTTTCTGAAGTTGATTCCCAGCATAAAGAAAATTTTCTTAGACATTCATCCACTGTAAGCGTGTGTGATGCTTTTTGTAGCTTCAATTGTTTTGTATATTGCTTCTTATCCTAGAATTCTGATATTAATACATAAATATATGGTAGGAAATGGATAACCCTCATTAACAAATATATAT
>JAIPMN010049683.1:11869-25075 GCA_020650975.1 Apostichopus californicus
TACACTGCAGCACTCCGGGTGTACACTGCAGCACTCCACGTGTACACTGCAGCACTCCGGGTGTACACTGCAGCACTCCGCGTGTACACTGCACCACTCCACGTGTACACTGCAGCACTCCGCGTGTACACTGCACCACTCCGCGTGTACTCTGCAGCACTCCGGGTGTACACTGCAGCACTCCGCGTGTACACTGCAGCACTCCACGTGTACACTGCAGCACTCCGGGTGTACACTGCAGCACTCCGGGTGTACACTGCAGCACTCCACGTGTACACTGCAGCACTCCGGGTGTACACTGCAGCACTCTGCGTGTACACTGCACCACTCTACGTGTACACTGCAGCACTCCGCGTGTACACTGCACCACTCCGCGTGTACTCTGCAGCACTCCGGGTGTACACTGCAGCACTCCGCGTGTACACTGCAGCACTCCACGTGTACACTGCAGCACTCCGGGTGTACACTGCAGCACTCCGCGTGTACACTGCAGCACTCCGGGTGAACACTGCAGCACTCTGCGTGTACACTGCAGCACTCTGCGTGTACACTGCACCACTCTGCGTGTACACTGCACCACTCTATGTGTACACTACATCACTCTTTGTGTACACTGCACCACTCTGCGTGTACACTGCAGCACTCTATGTGTACACTGCAGCACTCTGCGTGTACACTACAGCACTGTATGTGTACACTACATCACTTTATCTTACCTTTTCATTATTTGACGTCTGAAGACTCTCTATAACCTGGCTGTATCTCTCCCTGTCAGCATCTAAGAGAACACAAGATATTAGTATAAAGCATGTAAACAAACAGTTTGGATTCACAAGGAATATCTGGAGGTTATCGCCTAAGTTTGTTCCTTCTGTTTAGAACAAGAAGCAGGAGCTACAATTATGTCTGCTTTAAGCTCTGCATGTTCTTCATAAACTGAATGAGCTGCACCATGATTCAAAATATACATGCACGGTTTGAAATATTGGGTGAGACCAACGAAATCCTCACCAACATCTATTTTCAGAGATATAAGGCGAAGCAGATCTAAATAATTTAAGGAGCAATCTACATCTTTGACGATATCCCAGTGATATAAGGTGGAGTATTTCTCAAACAACTTTGAGCCAGTTGTCTTTCATGATATCCCAGTGATACAAGGGGGATTACTTCTAAAACAACTTTGAGTCACTGATATCTTTGATGATATCCCAGCGATATCACGTGGATTACTTCTAAAACAACTTTGAGTAACCAATATCTTTGATGATATCCCAGTGAAATGAGGTGGATTACTTCTAAAACAATTTCAGAGTCACCAGTGTCTTTGCTGATATCCCAGTGATATTAGGATGGACAACTTCTAAAACAACTTTGAGCCACTGTTGTTTTGATGATGTCCCAGCCAAACAAGGTGGACTACTTCTAAAACATCTTTGAGTCAACAATATCTTTGATGATATCCCAGTGATATAAGGTGGACTACTTCTAAACCAACTTCAGAGTCACCCATATCTTTGATGATTTCTTTGCCGATATGACTACCCAAATAATTATGAGCCATCTATATTTTTGACAATATCCCAGGGCTATAAGGTGAACAACTTCTAAGAAACACATTTAACTACTTATATCTTTGATCATTTCTTTGCCGATAGGAGCTTGACTAGATCTAAATCATTTTCCAACCCCCTACATCTTTGTGACATGAGATTATCTTGATCTTAAATAATTAATTTCGATCCACATGTATCTATAACCACACGATGCTGAATATGAAGTCAGGGGAAATCCCTGAATCACAAAAGACATGAATCTGCATTTCAGGTTGTATTATAGTTTTGTGTCATGTTACATTCATATATTAATGTATACTTCTCAATCAAAGACATCTTTTTTACTGCCCTTTATAGTTGGCAAGTTCCTAACACTCAACTCAGTGCAGAAAATCATGTGTCCCACAAATGTAATCCTTTATGTTTTTTTTCACTGGTTAAACCTTTGAAATTTTGCCTTACTGAATCTTCTGAATCTGCCCTTGTCTGCGGGACAAGTGGTTGTGCATTGCCAAGTAATTTATTTTTATACTTCTGAATAAAAACCGGTGAGGAATCACTGTTCGGATTACACTCAGGTTCTCCAAATTTCAGATTTTGGGGACAAGAACATACTATGAAAGCTTACAGATAGTATGTTGTCACCGCTGATTATTTTTTATTGATGAGCCGCCCAATTACTTTACCTTTATCTTATTAGCAGTCTACACCGTCAGGTTTCACCGACTGGTGGTAGACACGCAGTGTAGATAGGCAATGGGGATTATGAATAGACTAATACTGTAGCTTTAACTCACTCATTTGTTGCCTTGTTGGTCCTGAGGAGTGCATCTGTTCCATCTCAGACTAGAAAACAAAAGGTAGATACAAACATATTAAAGGGAGTCTTAACATTACAATGGAGAAGGGGGGGGAAGGGTGGGGTGGGGGAGGTACAATGACATGGGAGATAGGTGGCAGGAAAAGGTACAAAGGGGGTAGCGTGCTGGAAAGTTTGTTTGGAATGTAAAAGAGAGGGATTAGAGGCGTACAAACTAGGGTTTAATTCTATTCTCATTGTAAATAAACACATACATTACAAGTAAAGTCTTCACATATCGCACAAACATTCTTAACTTTCTCTAGGACAGCTTTACAATGACAGCTCCAAGAGTAAGACAAGGTTTAAAGGAGTAGTATTTACCAATGACATTGTACCACACAAGACAGTTCAACAAAATAGTAGACAAGAACACACAAATACCATGGAAGGCCAGGGCACAAAATAAACTATTACCAAACTTACTTCAAATTGTTTGATCATCAATATGTTGGATTATACTGTATTCTCTTAGAAGTATACTGTACTTTGCTTCTGGCAAGCTATGGAATGCACTGCCAAATAATATCCGTGATGCCAAAACATTAGCCACTTTTAAGAAATTACTTAAAACTCACTTTTTCCTTTTAGGAATTTCACTGTAAATATATATTGTATTTAAAATTATTCTTTTAGTATATATATTTTTATATTAATATTTAAGCTGCGTCCATTTTATTCTTCATAATCATAAAAAATTACCTAAACTCACTTTTTCTTTTTCGGAATTTCACTGTAATTCTATATTGTTTTTAAAATTATTCCTTTAGTATATATATATATATTTTTATATAAATATTTAAGCTGCATCCATTTTCTTCTTCATATTCATATTTTAAGGGTTTTGTCATTTTGTTGTCATTGTAAAGCGCTCTTGAACATGCTTAAGCATGAAAAGAGCGCTATATAAATCTGGTAAATAATAATAATAATAAGTTCTTATGATCCGAGCATTTTAAGTTTTGGTGGTCGTAGTTCAATACACAGCTCAAGTGAATGGCTATGAAATGTCTCCACACAGATGGAACTAAAACTAATTTCAAATCACTTGTGGGGAATGGATAAACTTTCATCTGAGAAAAACTGTGACCTAGTGTCATTTGTTTTTCAGAGCTCAAACATTTCTCTAAGCATCCACTTTGAACCTGGTGCAAGCCCTCTCTCTCACTTTAGCCCAGCCCCCCCCCCCCCTAATACCCTGTCTCTCTTCCTTATTGCATTACTTATATGATGGAATATCTACACACGAGTGAGTGGATACATGTCTTCAATTATTATGCCTATTAGATACTAGAATAGAATACAATGTAGTATTTGTGTAAGCTTGTGACTGTGTAAACAACCTCACTGGCAAGAGTTCAACTTTACTTACACCTACTCAACTTGACTTACTGTTGTTGAGCAGTTCTTAAAACTTTTAACATAAAAATACACAGAATAAAAGATATTAAAAAAAATAGAAAAGAAATTTGGGCAAATAATCATAAGAGATGAAGACATATTAGATTTAACAAATACATAAAAATACATCTCTTTGAAGTCTTTGGTACTAAAAACAGGAATCAGAATTAAAATACTTTTATTTAATCAATAAATTTAAGCATCTTCAATACTAACAAGCCTTATGGTAATTTTCAATACAGTCAGATCTTGTATGTACCCTGGATTTTGTTAATTTTGTCTTAAAATACTGTACGACATATATATCATTTTGAAAAAGAGAGGCTTTCATTAATAATGGGACAGAGAATATTTTTTTCTGTTGAATTATCAATATTTTGATGATATCTGTTAAATAAAACACCATTCCTAGTTTAAAACGATCACTTTTATTTTATTTAATAAAAGTCAAAACATCGTCATTGCATTTCTAGCCTTTTTCTCCATTGAATAAAACCAAAGAGAAACTTAATTGTTATTCTGTGACAAAGTTTGGTATTGTTTCAAAATCAAATACAGTAAGAATGCTTAATCTAGATTCATCACAGCAGAAGATACTCATAATAGTCTTTTTTGAAGTTTACAAGAATTGAAGCTTAAGTTGCCTCTGCAAAACTGTTGACAGGGATTACCAGCCAACAGGTTGCATTTTGAAAAAGAAGAACAATTTCAAAATATTTTAATAGTTGAAGATCTCAGTAATTTATTATTTGTGGTGAGCAATGAGTCTCGGAGGAGGAAGAACATTACTGGGGAGGAAAGTAGCACCCAACAACTTTAATGTTGTTGACATTATTTAGGCTGATCAAACAATTTAATTTTAGATGGAGGATGTTACTTCATTGACTAGTTATGCTCATGAGAGCCATGTACCTTATCTTAATTTTTTGCAAGACAGGTAATAGTCCAACGCTAATGGACTGAAGATTTATCGTCTAAATCATCTTATTCAGATTCTAGTACATGTAACAAAAATTAGCATTCAATTAGTAACTACATGCCAAAATAATCTGTAAGAACAAGAATCATTTGAGAATTTAATAAAAAGTTGACATTTGAGACAAAAAAAGGATAATTCCAAATTACTAAAAGGAACATAAATTACTACAGAGGAAGAAGGGATTGTCTGGATGGAAGGACAAAACGAAGTTCAGTTTATAGTTAAATCTTTCAAGTAGAAAGACAGATTCACTTTTCTTTCTACAATCTTGAATGTCTCTTTCTGCAAACTATAATAACGCTATAAATAACATAAAGTAATACACAGTGCTTTGATCACAGGTGTAACAACCTGAACGCTGTTGATTATCTAAAGTGGTTACTATACATACTGAAAACAAATATTTTTGGCGACATATCCTAACCTTCTCAAAGGGAGTCAGACTATGAGTGAGTGGTACCAGTAATATGGAGCAGACATGGGCACTCTGGACATTACCAGCATGGTGAAAGCTACACCATGTATATAACCAGCATGGTGAAAGCAACACGGAGTATATCTTCTTTGAGAGCTACGGTAGGATGGTTTTAAGTTTAAGTAATAGCTGTCCTAATGCCGACACAAAGCAAACTATCAAACAAATATCACTTCCATTTTCTTCCTTCCAACGAAACACATCCTTGATTTTACATACTTAGGATTGGTACAGTTTAAAGGTTATATGGTTAACAGTTTAAATCAACTGGCTTGCACATGATCAGTGCATGACAGATGCATGATCACAGACTATCAGAGCATGACAGACATACTATCACAGCATGCACTGAATCAAAGTAGTGACATACGCAACACATGCTCACTACACACTCAGCAGGTACTGTAGCTCACACATACTAGTCCGATACGTCATCCATGCAGAGATCTAAGAGGAAGGCAACCTCTTCAGGTCTAGATCGTAATCATTCATCAATGGACTGACTAATTTATGCAAATGTGAAGTATGAGGGCTTCTTGCTTATAAGAAACTTCGACAATCTTTTCCCTGACAAACACCAAAAAGCAGCAAGGAAGACAACCCACAAATCATTTTAATACAATAAGTTTATGTTTTGGACAAAAACATACCCCTTTGACAATGGAACTGTACTTTATTAATTTTTCTTCTCTCCATCCCTTGTCTACTAATCCCCTTACATCTATCTCTTTGTGTTCACCATGCTCATTAACCTGTCTGTATTCTGTGCGTGTTTTTGTCCCTTCTGTTATTGTTACTTGTCATTTAGCCTTTGAAGAAGATCCTGCTAGGATCGAAACGTCAGGCCACCTTACTTTTACACATTTATTAATATTTACTAGCTTTACAAAGAAGCAAGTGCCTATATAAATTTCAATGAAGTTAACATGCATCTCATTTTTACCAGGAAATAACCTGAATGTTGAGGTCTGGTTAACAGTATTTACAATCATTTCTAGACATACACATGCATGCTACAGACATAGCAGAGGGTACACTCACGACCACAGCTTGACTTTAAGACACAACTCCTTCACCCAGCAGATCATATTGAATGAAAGACACGTAATGTGAGGTAGAGCAGTCTACAATCCAAGGTGGGGCGTTGGTGTCAAGTGGTTAAGGCAGTGGACTTGTGATCTAAGGATTACAAGTTCGAGCCCTGGCCAGATCATTGCGTTGTTTCCTTGGGCAAGGCACTTTATCTCCATTGCCTCTCTTCACCCAGGTGTATAAATGGGGACTTGCGAGGTGACTTGTAAATATAGTTGCGTGCGCCGGTTTGTGGCTGCACCCTATGGGAATTCCCGCAGGGGACACGTGGCTGTGGTGCACTGTTGTGCCCCAGAAGAGATTGATTGAATTGTGCACACTTTGGTGTGTAGGTGTGACAAGTTACCAATGACCAGGGTTAATTATGGCGCGGCGAGACTTAATTGTAAGTTGCGCTATATAAGAACTGTTAATTATTATTATTATTACAATCCTTAGATAGCGAGTGGCCAGGTTCAGCTCTGCATAGGAAATATTTACTCTCACTCAACTATACCACTTACTGTACAATTATAATGGATAAAACTTGTCATGAAAATCAATATCACCGAGCATATGGAGCTAACCTCTAAGTCAGAAAGAAAAGGTAAATTTTGTAGCGTAGTTCAGTATTTAATAACATGTTGAAGATTTGACAGATTGAAATGACCTCCATAATTTGCCTTACGAAGCAAACACGGCAACATGTGTAAGTCAAAACGTACAGGGAAGTATTATCTTCTATTTCGCTATTTACTAAAACGTTGTTTATTTGACGATATTAATTACCTCCACAGTATATATGACTGGGCATATACAGAAAACAGGAAAGAAATAAGCATGTACAGAAAAGCGGTCAGGAAATGGAATTGTTGTACTTAATTACTTACTTACATGTTAAATATGTGACAAAACTTATCATCTCCACAATTTATTGGGATTCTCTGATTTACCATTTAGAGATTCATATTCACTATCGACTGCTACCTCCGATGTGTAATTACAACAAATGCATGCTTGGGTCATGTCACAAGTCTAAAGGTCACATGGTTGGCATGTGAGAGAAGCATGCTCAAATGGAACACACAATACTGAAAACAACACATGCAATATTAGTAGTAGTAGGGGTCAAGGGTCACAAACCTCCATCCACTCATGTGCTTCCTTCACAATGTTCCAGGCCTCGTGCAAAGAGTAAATGTTAAAACACGGCACTAAAAATCTCTGGCTACAAAAAACGTTATCAATGAACTTACAAAACTTCTACGGAGCCTCGACCTCAGATCAGCCGCGTCAGAGCGGGTTCTGATGAACGACACCTTTTGGGTTGAAAACACTTAGCCTTTCACTTTCTTGTGTGCAATTGTTTTAAGTATTTCAAAGAACGGCAAACTTCCAGTAAAGAAAACCCTGATTTTCATGAGACTTTCACGAACAATCTTCAACATACATACAATACTGAATGTTTCAATGTAGTTTACTATTTACAGTTTCTGGAGATATAATCATTTCATTAAGTATTCTTCACAGTAAGTTTGTTTCTATGAGATAATTACCAACGATTAGGGTTCTCATTGTTTTAGTTAGTCCTAATCCTTTAAACCTCCTAGATCAAGACAGACATACCAACCTCCAAATGTTTATAAACAAAAGAGAAGTTCTAAAAGAAATAAATCTGATATGAACATTATCAGCTGAATTACAGAAACTGAAAAATTTTGAATAGCCAAATACCCCAAATTTTCATTAAACCAATCAAAGTGTTTTCCGACCATTTAACGTTTTTGCTGCAGTTCTTGTGACCATAGCATAGTAAAAAAAGTAAAAAGCAGAGTCAAAGCTGCTAAAGAGACACTCCACTTCAAAAATTTACCCAATAGCTTGTTGTTCTTCCAATATCCATTGCATGCAAGCCTGAAAATTAGACAGTGTTCACCCAGCCACACACAATCATTAAAAAAGTAGGGTTCATTACACATGAGTAGGATTTATATTAGAACTAATATAACACCCGACCTATACAAGTGTGAGTCTGTACTTTTACGTCTATGACAGGTTCTAGGTACTCTACATTAATACCACAGTTGTGGGACAAGTTACTTTCACTTCTCTGCAAACAACCTGCCACCCCATTCACTCAATTCACTAGCATTGCAATCACTAAACAGACGAATAGTGCTTGTACTTTATGGTCATTTTTACACTAACAGCAAATTTGACGGCATTTTTCGTTGAGTTTCATGCAGCCCTATAGCACACAGTAGCAACCGTTTTATATCAAACCTCTCAAAAGAGTGTTTCAGATCTTTGCAGCAAGCAACCCCATGCAATCTAGCTGTAAGTTTTACTGAGAACATAGCATCTTCAGTGATATGGATGTTTCAAGATCAAGATTACCTCCGGAAATTGTTGATGTTGAAATATGTCTTAAAACTTATTTGACTCATACGTAATATATTGTCTAGGGTTAACTGTACATCTTAAAGTCTACTAGATGGACACAGACCAGATATATCTGTTTTCATCAGAAATTTGTATTCTTTCGTTTATACAGGCGCAAGAACTGCCTCGGCTGACAGGTTTTCAAATTACTAGAATATCCACACTCTACTATTCCAGCACATATAGCTGTGACATCAATTCACATTTGTAACCAACCATGTTATTATGCAAATAACATGAGATATAAATATTCATGACCTATTTCACTACTGACGACAGTAACTTAAGCAGCCTCTTTCGATGGCTTTTGAATTTCAGATTTGACTCTAAATAATACATAAAACAATGCTTCACATGTAAAATAGCAAAGTTTAATGTATTTTGTCCAGACTAAATTTGAGTTGAACTCCAATGATCTTGATTCTGTTTCTGGGTCACAAACTTTGCAGTTTTCACCTCAAACTCAAATTCCCTTATGTTGTAATATCTTCTCACACTCTGTATTCATACTAACACCATTACAGACAGTAAGGTACTTATCATCTCTATCTCCCTCCCCGATTCCCTCTCTTAATGAGACTACTGACATCGAGAACAGAAGATTATCACAAAGTACAGAGAACCATGTAGGTATAATATCATACCAAACAATCATTGTCTATTCTTGTAACAGGGTTCGACTCACTCAGGTAAGATATACAACTTGTGAGAGTACTGGGTTCAGTAAAAATGTTTTAAACAAAATAGAAATAAAGTCATCTTTGATTTCTTACGAATACCTTTCGGGAAGAGTTACTTTGTAAAGATGGCCTCTCTTTTCATCCTGAACCAAACCCTAAACATTAATTTCTGCTATCTGTATCATGTGTAGGCTAAATCTGGGTCCTAGCAAGCCTACACTTATATGTAATGTACTGCTAACATGAAAGTTCATTGTAAGCCCTGTCTGATAAAATATCTCCTTTGGCATACAATTTCACTTTCAAATTCTACAAATTCTAACAAATTCTCAGATGGATTCACAAGTTTAAAATGTTCTCCAGTCATCTGAGATTATCTTTCGTGACAAATAATGACATCACTCATAAGTTCAAGAGTCCACCAGTTTTAGCTACAATCACAGCAATCAGCACAATATGGTCTATCCTAGAGTGAGCTTGGAAAACAGAATGTCCTGACCCGATGGATGACCAACAAACATTTTCAAAAATATCAGTCATAGACACAACAAATATGAATGACTTATTCTGAATGATCAACGACAATTTAGGCCCAATTACACCTCAGTTCCAGACAAAACTGAACGTAATAAAACTTGTAAGCAATATACCTGGCTTTCCATGTACTTTTCTTGCCAATTTCTTGATTCATCTTGGACATCTTTCAAGGCCCTCTGAAAAGACAAAAAGAGGGATTAAATGACACCTGGTAAATGGAGGTATAGATAACCACTCTCAACCTCACTAAAAACACCTGGTAAATGGAGGTACTGTATGGCTAACCACTCTCAATCTCACTAAAAACACCTGGTAAATGGAGGTATGGATAACCACTCTAAATCTCACTAAAAACACCTGGTAAATGGAGGTATGGATAACCACTCTCAACCTCACTAAAAACACCTGGTAAATGGAGGTACTGTATGGCTAACCACTCTCAATCTCACTAAAAACACCTGGTAAATGGAAGTATGGATAACCACTCTCAATCTCACTAAAATCACCTGGTAAATGGAGGTATGGATAACCTCTCCCAATCTCACTAAAAACACCTGGTAAATGGAGGTATGGATAACCACTCTCAATCTCACTAAAAACACCTGGTAAATGGAGGTATGGATAACCACTCCCAATCTCACTAAAAACACCTGGTAAATGGAGGTACTGTATGGCTAACCACTCTCAATCTCACTAAAAACACCTGGTACATGGAGGTATGGATAACTTCTCTCAATCTTACCAAAAACAACCAAGTTCTCTAGAGATATAGTTCTTGAGTAATCACTGTTTTTGCCTTTCTTCTTTTCATTGATAGATCTACATATTTATCAAGCAAAACATGTATTGCCCTCATCTCATTATTTAGTCAAAGTTGACCCTGACAAGTGACAAGGTTTGACTCTGACACAGTTGACCCTGACATGAGTCATACATGTGCCACTGATGTTTCGTTTCATCAGGATGCCAATGTCCAGCAAGTGAATGTTCAAACTCTCATTTCCATTAATTAATGGAATACTACTGCATATTCATGAGTATCTGCTGGAGAGTAATTTATGATCTTTTCCTTTACCAAATCAACCATACAATATGTCAATCTGTCAACTAAACATTGGTTACCAAAAGACCAAGCTTATTAAATAAAGTAAAGAGTCTTGGTCACAATTTTCATAATTCACGATTTTAAAGGGATATGCCTCTCAATAAGTTTTCCCAATCCCCCCGGTATTTAATACTTAATACCATCAACATTACATGGCAAAGATGCTGATACATATACAGCAAGGAGACAGAATCCTACAAAACGTTTCCAATCTTAAAGAAGCAATTTGCGTCCTTTTTTTTTATATTTCTCAACCTCACTGACTCCACTATGCCATAACGACATACATAACTAGCTTATCTATTCAAATCTTACATCAAATGGTGGCATAAAAGTTGAAAAATTTACAACTTTCAACTTTGTTTCTCTCGAAGATATTTTCCGTTGGGATCCAAATAAACCTTGCCCATAATATGAATATTTAAAAGCTACGAACAACATTGGCCAATACGTAATACAACACCATGCTTGATTTGTGTAGATTGTCTATGGTAGTTGTACCAGGGAGCTGTTAGATTCCAGCTCGCTGGTTGTACCAAGTTACCAACTCGACGTTTTGAATCTATTTTTAGCAACGGCTCATAACTAAACCTGCATCTCTGGTTGGTTGAATTCAAACTAGTGGGTTGGGGGAACTGTGATTAATATTAAATGTGTAATTTGTCGCGGCGACACTTTTCTCATTATCTGCAAATGTCCTCAATTACTCGCCAATTAAAGCTTTTGGCAGGGAAAAAACTTGGCTAATATCTTAGATTGCTGTTTTGTGATTGAAATATGTTAAAAAGTCGATTGACTTGTCAAAAAAGTGGAAAACTGCGACAAAACGCAAAATGCTGCTTTAAAAGCAATACCTGAAGTCCTTCATATTTTTCTTCTAATATATACAAATCTTGTTCTTTTTCTTCCAGCCTCGACTGTAGAAAGATAGAAGAAAGTAAGTAAAAACAAAGTAATTGGTTAGGCTAACATGTCTCAGATAGAACTCTTCACCTTCATGCATGTATAAATAGCACGGTAGGAAGGTCAATTGTACTGTCGTTTTTTTATTTATTAACTTACATTGAAATACTTACAAATTAAGCTGTATTATCAACAGACAAAGGAACATTTCCTTGTGCATTGATTAATGAGTACGACAATGAGAATGCTAAAATTAAACCAGATGGTTTAATTTCATTTGGTGGTAAACCATCAAGTTATGAATGGACTAATTCATGAGATTGTATCACACAAAATATGTTTAGAGATGGTTGGTGATATTTCAATTCTACCGAGGTATTTTCTATTAGCTGGAGTTTAGTGATATGAGGAATGGAGTACAGGGCCATCAATTCTACCGAGGTATTTTCTATTAGCTGGAGTTTAGTGATATGAGGAATGGAGTACAGGGCCATCAATTCTACCAAAGTATTTTGTCTTAGCTGGAGTTTAGTGATATGAGGAAAGGAGTACAGGGCCATCAATTCTACGGAGGTATTTTCTCTAAGCTGGAGTTTAGTGATTTGAGGAATGGAGTACAGGGCCATCAATTCTACGGAGGTATTATCTCTTAGCTGGAGTTTAGTGATATTAGGAATGGAGTACAGGGCCATCAATTCTACTGAGGTATTTTCTCTTACCTGGAGTTTAGTGATATTAGGAATGGAGTACAGGGCCATCAATTCTACTGAGGTATTTTCTCTTAGCTGGAGTTTAGTGATATGAGGAATGGAGTACAGGGCCATCAATTCTACGGAGGTATTATCTCTTAGCTGGAGTTTAGTGATATTAGGAATGGAGTACAGGGCCATCAATTCTACTGAGGTATTTTCTATTAGCTGGAGTTTAGTGATATGAGGAATGGAGTACAGGGCCATCAATTCTACTGAGGTATTTTCTCTTAGCTGAAGTTTAGTGATATGAGGAATGGAGTACAGGGCCATCAATTCTACTGAGGTATTTTCTCTTAGCTGGAGTTTAGTGATATGAGGAATGAAGTACAGGGCCATTAATTCTACCAAAGTATTTTCTCTTCAATGGAGTTTAGTGATATGAGGAATGGAGTACAGGGCCATCAATTCTACTGAGGTATTTTCTCTTAGCTGGAGTTTAGTGATAA
>JAIPMN010049698.1:3136-20380 GCA_020650975.1 Apostichopus californicus
GTATCGCAATGTTGTGCCGATGACCGCTTTGAAGGGGGGAGGGTGTATTCCCCTGCCATGTTCCTCCTTCCTATACTGTTTCCCTCCTCAAATAATACCCACCGTCCAAACTTTGCGAAACACACTTCTTAAAAGTAATAATAATTTAAAAATAATAATAATAATAATAATAATAATAATAATAATAATAATAATAATAATAATAATAATAATAATAATAATAATAATAATAATAATAATAATAATAAGTAAGATTCTTCGGAAAGAATTGTATAGGTATCGATAATATTTTTCTTGGTTCCCAACCACTGCACTGTGTCGTAATGTCGACACCGTGTCGTTAATGCGCCTGCGTGGCGGATCAGTGTATTGAAATCTCTAGCAGTTGGTAATACACGTTACAGTTATTCATGAACCAGCCCCGTAGGGGCTTGTCAGCGAATGTCGATATTGAAAGGCAAATGCGAATGTAATAACGGAGCTATTGTGTGTTGGCATGGTAACAACAACAAAACATTTTAAATTCTTAAGTTTCAATAGCCGTGTTTAATAATGATATAATTATAAAATCATACCCAGTGTCGAAACTAATTTCCTCCGATCGATTTGGTTGATTTTATTTACTATTCACTAATTGTGTTAAAACTTGAAGAAAGCAATTGTCATTAAGATTATATGGAATACAAAAGGCGCCAACTATAGTTAATGGCAGACACTTTGCCGTGTAATGATATGCAATAATTGACGTAATAATCGATCTACAATATAACATGACAGAGCAAAATTTGCATGTCTTTGTCATATATCACACGTTGAATTTATTGGAGAACAAAAATACTGCTTTTCGGCGACCAATGTGACACGCATGACACCTACCGGAAAATAAAGAATATTTATTAAATATGGGTTGAGTTTGCATTTGGCAAATATACGTACATTTGATCGAGTTTCACTTCCTTTCAAGCTCTCGAAGTTTGCCGTTGTATTACCTATTGTGTGGGAACCCGCTCTGTTACATATTATTGCTTCAAAAAAACACTGGCTCTTCTACAAAGACGATATACGAAAGTACTGAAAAAAATAGAGGGCGTTACTGCTAATTGAACGTTATTTACAATAGATAACTGGAGATGAGATCGGAGGTGATTTCGCGGAGACACGGTAAGCTTCCGCACCGTTAAAGGAGGCATATGAAAGTTCATCTACATCGCACGTGCCGCTGTTAAGTATATCCATCCGTTCATAATCTGATATAGCCAACAAGAGCAGTATTAGAGGTTTAAAATACTTTAAGATATCACTCCAGATTGAGAGGGAAAAACGAGGAAGAGCGAAGACAGTTGATATAAGAAATTATCGGCATATGTACAGCGAACATTATGAAGGTAAGTGTATATTTAACATTATATATAATCTTCCATGTTTGGGGAGATGCGTATATATCTTTAAAGTGCTCTTTTTATTCACAGTTGCTTGTTTCGATTCATAGCCAATTGTGCCCCCTTCTCCCCCCCCCCGACTGATGCCCTTTCACCCGCGTCACTGGCACCATGTTCAATAATATAAAATTAATAATAACTAATCACCACCCGGAGGGAAGCTATTTCGCGATGCTCAGCAGCCACGTGTGCAGGTATACCGGGGTAATCGGATTAGCTTGTAACTTACTCCTCACGTCGGGTTGCTATCCAGTTATTTACAATTTTAGCTTTCTTTAAAAACAATTAAACCAAGTTCGAAGACCATTTCAGATGGGAAAACTATTTTGAGTTAACCTTACACCGGCACGATTTTCACAATATATTTTAACTTAAATGATGGCACTTGAAGAAAATCTTCCAAATGCTTAGAGCTCATCAAATCTGCAATTTCAATTGCTAATTAGTTGTTATTTATTCATGCAGGTATAGATACAGCAAAATTTGAGATTCATGAAAATTTCGAGAAAATCCCATAATTTGATCAGACATGACTATTCAATTTGTTGTTGTTGTTATTGTTTTTTGTTGTTGTTCTTTTCGTTGTCGTTGTTGTTTCTAAAACTACCAACACAAACCTATGAAACCTAATTTGAGTATCCCGTTCTCACACATAAGCGTTGATTCGCCACCATGTATTGAGTGGGGTAGAGATGGAAGGGGAAGAGGAAAATATACCTTAACATTGCATCACAGACATACTTGGCTGTGCAGGGACGGAGGAGCCGCCGGGGAGGGGAGTAAAGGGTGCAAGGTTCTCCCAGGTCTGTTGAAAAACCTCGAAGAGTCCCTTTCCGTAAAAATAGGAAGTTCCCCTTTTGTTCATGTTTGTATAATAAAGAAAAAAATCTCTTTTTGTTATTTAAACAGTGTCCATGTGTTGAAACAATTAAAAACCATTGTAATAAAAAACTTCCCTTTTGTTATCTAAAAAGTGTTCCCTCTGTTGACCAATTAAAAACTCAATTGTAATTGTAAAAATTGCCCTGTTTTACTACAATTAAGAAGAGAGTATACCTAAAAGTGCCCTATTGTTGTAAGATTATCCTGAGACTGGAATTGCAGGTATACGGATGCACAAAGGAACCATTTTGTTGGAACTTTTCGGGGAAAATTTTGTTCTGCCCTCTCAAATCAAAGTGACATATCCCACTGCTCCTCTAAGTGTGTGTCCCCCCCCCCACTACCCCCCACCCCGTCCATCCGCCTCCACCCACTCCATCCCCGATCGAGCCTTCTTACGCTGCCATTGGAATTACTCTCCTTTTATTTATTTTTTTTTCAATCAAAAATTTATGAATTTTAATTATTTCACACAAAAATGTGTAAGATTTTCTATTTGTAACACGATCTTTTTCCTTTATTTGTTTTTAATTTTAGCCACTTTTGCAATGTCTCGGATTGCTATGTGCTTTGAGGACGTCAGCCTCGATTCTTTGTAAGTGGTTCCCCCGACATGAAGTGCATTATAAATATTAAGAGATAGTAACAGAAGAACACCGCATTCACATATTTCCTCTCTTGCAGTTCTCCACTTTCAAACTCTTTAATTTGTCATGTAGTATCCTCAATCAATATTATACAACATGAACATGAAATATATTTACGTTTTCTTTTTAAATTTTCATTCCACTACAGAAAAATTGCTTATTGAATTTAATATTTCATTTATAAGAAAATAAAAAGATGAATTTAATTCGTATAGTATTTCTGCCGTATTAAAATTCTGTTTATATTTTCCTGTACCAGTGGGCGACTGCTGTTTCCATGGTCATTACAACGTTAAGTCTAACCTAGTTGACTGTTTTACAAATCCACTTCGTACCCCACTCTGTTGGTTTTCCGAGTGGTGTGTTACCCAACCATCGGTAAGTACCATTTAGAGAAATTTGTGGTGGGGTGAGATGGGGTGAGATGGGGGGGGGGGTGTTGATTCTAGACGAGTTACGTTACCGGTTTGCAAAATGTCTTTTAATCAGTAATTTAAATGAATCGTCCACTCTCCTTCCCAAGCCTTGCCTCCCCAAAAGTTTGGGGCCCGCGCATAGGTTAACTTCCTGCAAATTAGCACGAGGCTACATTGTATTGGGTTCATAGATTCACCCTCGTTTCAAGTGCATTTATCGATGGATTGTAAATTCCTCAAAGCACATTGAATCCCAGGAAATGATTGCTGAATTTGCAACAATAAAATCCAGAAAAAGGTAAATTGATGGATATGTCATCAGTCGTCGGGGAATAGCCCCAACCCCCCCACCCCCCGCTTCCCCAAAAATACATAGTCTTAATCCGGGCCTGGTTCTAAACAATAAACTTCCTGTTTTCTCGACAGGATTGTTATTCGTATGGGTATTATGACGGCATAACTGATTATCTGAATTCGACATTGGGTTGTATGAATATTGGTGAATGTCTGGCAGCCAAAGATCAGTTACCGGATTGCTCTCCTTCATTCTCCTTGGATCATTTGCTGACATCTTCATCCTACGAATGTCTGACCTGCTGTGCAGGAGTCAACAATTGTAATGGCTTACGATTAGGTATTCAACAACCGACTGAACCAGCTGATGTTACAAGTAAGTGAAAAAAATGAAATCAAAATTAAAAAATGAAAAAACTTAAAAATAATAATATAAGAAAAAAAATAAGAAAAAATAAATTAAAAAAATAAAACAAAAGTAGGACTGTCGAAAGCTTTTCTGAGATACAAGGACATCAGAACAGCGAGACTTATTTCTTGAAAATTCTAAAAAAAATGCTCTTAAAAAACAAAAATCAAGAGGGGATATAATTTGACCGTCTTGTACAAATATCACTTTGCCACTGTTCAATTTCCACGCCATCATTTTAGGGAGGGTCAGGAAAGGGTAAATAAAGGCATACACGTCTTTATAATATAAAATATTAATATAAATAATTTTGAATATACTATTTCGGTAAAAGAAGAAGAAGAAGCAGAAGAAATATAACACAAAAAGAATTCATCTCTGACCAACAGCAAGCTTAACCTTTCCGTCACAACAACTTGATAATGCAACCCATCAGTCAACAACGAACCTGACGGGTGCTTTCTCGGAGGTACCATTTACAATTGACGTAACAACTTCAACGGACGAAACAGACGAAGGGGTCGTTCTTACAACAGGTTAAAAGTTAATTTTTTTTTGTATGGTGGCGGTCCGCAAACTAAAGGGCGCGACTCAAAAGTGTGCTGGGATTTTGTTTTTTTCAATGGGTGGTGGGATTTTCTAGACGTCGGAAAATTTAGCTCCAGTTTTCGAGAGCTTGTCGATGGATATCGATTATTATTATTATTTTTTCAGCATTTATCGTAATATTTACTCAATTATAACATCGGGGGTATAAACCCAACGTTTCAGTTTCGCGAAGAGGGAATTTGATTTGTTCAATAAGTGAGAATGAGATGCATGCGATGCCAGATGTATCGCAATATATAGGGCTTGGATGGGGTGGGGGGGAGGCAGATGGTATGTGTTTGAGTTCCTCACTTTTTTAATCTGGAGAATGGAACCACTGATCTAACATTATTCCACAGTAATTTAAGAAAACACACACAGACACTCGGTTGCTATTGGTAACAACTACATTTTTGTCAATCAAATCTTACAAACATGTTATATTTGTTCTTTCTGTCTCTTTATCAGCTCGCAGATGCGTTTCCTCAGACTTGTCCAACAGTTCTATAATTTCAGCATGCTTGACAACTCCAGTACCACAATACTGTTACTCAGCAGTAAAATGCAACGATCCATATATGGTAAAAACACATTGTATACTTACACGTTACAATACTTAACAGAAAGAAGACATTTTATTGTACTGGTTGAAGTTTTCGGATAGACATAAGGAATTTGGCAGTTCTTCAGAGAATTGTCTTTAACGTATATATCAATCATTAACATAGAGACAGACAGTCGGGGAGGTCCAATGTTTCATGGGTAGAGACTGGTCTTTTGTGCTGTGGTGGACTATAACAGTTACAGCGTCAAATGTTACAACACAGATTGATCCGGTTGCAAAATAATATAGCACCATTTTGCTTTTAGGCATCCATAAAGGGAGGCGCAACCACGTAATGTTCTGAGGGGTGGGGTTGGGGAGGGGTAGAGGAGGGTTTACCACTCAACTAGCGGACAGAATAGAACAAAAAATCCTGGTATACATAAATATATAACATGTATGTGTCGGTATAACTTAACCGGTCTTCAAAATTCTTTCAACAGTTTCAAAAGTTGCAAATATTTATTTTTCTTGTGCACAATATGTTCAATGAAAGGTCAATACATATTCAGAAGACGCACAATTGACATAAAATAATGCGTATATAAATGACCTGCGATATTAATAAAACTTTCCACTCGTTCAATTCTTTCTCTCTATCAAGGGATGTTACATATCTGCCGAACTTGACACCGAAGACAATGCAAACTTTACATCCGGTTGTATTAACTACGACGATTGTCAGTTCTGGAAAGGAGAAAGACAAGACTGTTCTTCAAGTCACATAGTGTTTGCAAATTTATTGCAAACTAACTTAGAATGTGTGTCCTGCTGCATTGGCTCAAATTATTGTAATAGCATAATGCCTGGCATAATCAATTTTGCCCTGTCGACTGCTTCAACGGAAATTTCCACTGACGATGACAACATGGCGACAACGTTAACTAACACGTGGTACGGGGACCAGGTGACCTCTATTGTAAATACGGAGCCGACAAGATTGGACACTTCATCCGAAGTTGACGCCTCTTCACGATCAACTGCAGTGAATATTAGCGAACAGGTTTCTGAAGGTACTGCCTATGATATGTGTTTGTGTCCCCTCACTTTCTTAATCTGTAGACGCACTCTAAGATAGTGTCGATTTATTCAACATGACCCTGTTTAACAGCAAACGGAGAAACAGACAATCAAATGATCGATTTTCCTTTTATATCCCTCATGGTCGAAATTTAGATAAAGGAGATATTTTGACATTTAATAGTTAAAATTAGTCCTATATTGTGGTCCATAGTAGCATTTTCAAAACTAAACTTTAATTCGGTGAAAAATCTTGTGAAGACTTCCCAGTAGTTCCGGCCCTTTTTACACATTAAAGATACCAACCGTTTTAAAGCATAACAGTAGGTGTGTGGTGGTACACGCAGGCATCTCATGCATGTCGCTATATTATATGGATTAAATGGAGATGTTGCGTTTTTATTTAAGAAAAACACGAACGCACGGAACTAAGACTAAAGTGTCAAACACTGAATCAAAGCTAACTTTCTCAAAAAAACAAAAAAACCCGAAAAAATCCCGTTCTGTGCTTAATATGGCTAATGAGAACAACCTGCTAAGTAGCAGATCACATCGTGCTATAAAGACAAATAACCTATCTGGTATCATGCATAGTTAAGCCAGATATATTTGTTTAACCATTGTTTTGTCGCCGTCCCGAACATATCGGTAAGGGGAACTTTATTCCCTGCCGCCTCCTTCTCCCCCTCTAGCCACGCCACTGATTCGAAGAGATTTACCCGCAAAAAAAAAATAACAAGCATGATTTGATTTATTTATTTTTGAATTCAAAGAGATCTCAGATCATATCTAAATCATTTGCCTATACCAAAGTATATCATCTCTTTTCTGATATATTTAAAAAAAGGAATGGATCCACTTGTCTTCATCATTCCACAGTAATTTAAGAAAACACACACACACAGTGGCGGAGCGTCCATAAAATCAGGGGGGCGGATGCCCCCCCCCCCCCGACGGACTCAAACGGACTGCTGGCGCCCTTTTCAGCTTTTTACCACTTTTTACTTATTCGCGATTATTTACTTTTTTATTGCGCTCTCATCTACCTATTGACATTTGTCACATTTTGTTGGCGATGACACCTATTTATTCTTCGTTTATCTGCAAATTAGCAAGGCCAGGAAAAGGTCATTTCCGGCGATCTAGGAAGTATCTTTACTCAAAAATTTCTGTGCGCTCCGCGCCAACCCGTGGTGGCGCTCCGCTTAGATAGTGTCGAAAGCGCCCCTGCAGACCATTCTCGCCCCCCTTGACCAATACCCCTAGCTCCGCCACTGCACACACAGACACTCGGTTACTACTGGTAACAGCTACATTTTTGTCAATCAAATCTTACAAACATGTTATATTTGTTCTTCCTGTCTCTTTCTCAGCTCGCAGATGCGTTTCCTCAGACTTGTCCAGCATTTCTATAATTTCAGCATGCTCGACAACTCCAGTACCACAATACTGTTATTCAGCAATAAAATGCAACGATCCATATATGGTAAAAACACATTGTATACTTACACGTTACAATACTTAACAGAAAGAAGACATTTTATTGTACTGGTTGAAGTTTTCGGATAGACATAAGGAATTTGGCAGTTCTTCAGAGAACTTTCTTTAATGTATATATCAATCATTAAGATAGAGACAGGCAGTTGGGGAGGTCCAATGTTTCATGGGTAGAGATTGGTATTTTGTGCTGCGGTGGACTATAACAGTTACAGCGTCAAATGTTACAACACAGATTGATCCGGTTGCAAAATAATATAGCACCATTTTGCTTTTAGGCATCCATAAAGGGAGGCGCAACCACGTAATGTTCTGAGGGGTGGGGTTGGGGAGGGGTAGAGGAGGGTTAACCACTCAACTAGCGGACAGAATAGAACAAAAAATCCTTGTATACATAAATATATAACATGTATGTGTCGGTATAACTTAACCGGTCTTCAAAATTCTTTCAACAGTTTCAAAAGTTGCAAATATTTATTTTTCTTGTGTACAATATGTTCAATGAAAGGTCAATACATATTCAGAAGACGCACAATTGACATAAAATAATGCGTATATAAATGACCTGAGATATTAATAAAACTTTCCACTCGTTCAATTCTTTCTCTCTATCAAGGGATGTTACATATCTGCCGAACTTGACACCGAAGACAATGTAAACTTTACATCCGGTTGTATTAACTACGACGAGTGTCAGTTCTGGAAAGGAGAAAGACAAGACTGTTCTTCAAGTAACATAGCGTTGGCATATTTATTGCGAAATAACTTAGACTGTGTGTCCTGCTGCAATGGCTCAAATTATTGTAATAACATATTGCCGGGCATGATCAATTTTGCCATGTCGACTGCTTTACCGGAAATTTCCACTGACGATGACGACATGGCGACAACGTTAACTAACACGTGGTACAGGGACCATGCGACCTCTATTGTAAGTACGGAGCCGACAAGATTGGACACTTCATCCGAAGTTCACGCCTCTTCACGATCAACTGCAGTGAATATTAGCGAACAGGTTTCTGAAGGTACTGCCTATGATATGTGTTTGTGTCCCCTCACTTTCTTAATCTGTAGACGCACTCTAAGATAGTGTCGATTTATTCAACATGACCCTGTTTAACAGCAAACGGAGAAACAGACAATCAAATGATCGATTTTCCTTTCATATCCCTCATGGTCGAAATTTAGATAAAGGAGATATTTTGACATTTAATAGTTAAAATTAGTCCTATAGTGTGGTACATAGTAGCATTTTCAAAACTAAACTTTAATTCGGTGAAAAATCTTGTGAAGACTTCCCAGTAGTTCCGGCCCTTTTTACACATTAAAGATACCAACTGTTTTAAAGCATAACAGTAGGTGTGTGGTGGTACACGCAGGCATCTCATGCATGTCGCTATATTATATGGATTAAATGGAGATGTTGCGTTTTTATTTAAGAAAAACACGAACGCACGGAACTAAGACTAAAGTGTCAAACACTGAATCAAAGCTAACTTTCTCAAAAAAAAAAAAAAAACCGAAAAAAATCCCGTTCTGTGCTTAATATGGCTAATGAGAACAACCTTCTGAGTAGCAGATCACATCGTGCTATAAAGACAAATAACCTATCGGGTATCATGCATATATAGCCAGATATATTTGTTTTACCATTTTTATTGTCGCCGTCCCTGATGATTTTGGTGAGGGGAACTTTATCCCTCTGCCCCTCCTTCTCCCCCTCTGGCCACGCCACTGAAGAGATTTACCCTCCAAAAAATAACAAGTTTGATTTGATATATTTATTTTTGAATTCAAAGAGATCTTAGATCATATCTGAATCATTTATCTATACCAAAGTATATCATCTATTTTCTGATCTATTTAAAAAAAGAAGGAATGGAACCACTAATTGTCTTCATCATTCAACACTAATTTAAGAAAACACACACACAGACACTACTGACACTACAGACACAGAGACACACGGTTACTACTGGTAACAGCTACATTTTTGTCAATCAAATCTTACAAACATGTTATATTTGTTCTTTCTGTCTCTTTCTCAGCTCACAGATGCGTTTCCTCAGACTTGTCCAACAGTTCTATAATTTCAGCATGTTTGACAACTCCAGTACCACAATACTGTTATTCAGCAATAAAATGCAACGATCCATATATGGTAAAAACACATTGTATATACTAACACGTTACAATCCCTAACAGAAAGAAGACATTTGATTGTACTGGTTGAAGTTTTCGGATAGACATAAGGAATTTGGCAGTTCTTCAGAGAACTTTCTTTAATGTATATATCAACATTAAGATAGAGACAGACAGTTGGAGAGGTCCAATGTTTCATGGGTAGAGAATGGTCTTTTGTGCTGCGGTGGACTATAACAGTTACAGCGTCAAATGTTACAACGCAGATTGATCCGGTTGCAAAATAATATAGCACCATTTTGCTTTTAGGCATCCATAAAAGGAGGCGCAACCATGCACTTATTGTTCTGAGGGGTGGGGTTGGGGAGGGTTAGGGGTAGGGGAGGGTTAACCACTCAACTAGCGGACAGAATAGAACAAAAAATCCTTGTATACATAAATATATAACATGTATGTGTCGGTATAACTTAACCGGTCTTCAAAATTCTTTCAACAGTTTCAAAAGTTGCAAATATTTATTGTTTGGTTTATAATATGTTCAATGAAAGGTCAATACATATTCAGTAGACGCGCCACTTGACATAGAATAATGCGTATATAAAATGCCCTGTAATATTAATAAAACATTCCACTCGTTCAATTCTTTCTCTCTATCAAGGGATGTTACGTATCTGCCGAACTTGACACCGAAGACAATGCAAAGTTTACATCCGGTTGTTTTAACTACGACGAGTGTCAGTTCTGGAAAGGAGAAAGACAAGACTGTTCTTCAAGTAACATAGTGCTTGCAATTTTTTTTCGAAGTAACTTAGACTGTGTGTCCTGCTGCAATGACTTAAATTATTGTAATAGCATAATGCCGGGCATGATCAATTTTGCCTTGTCGACTGCTTTACCGGAAATTTCCACTGACGATGACGTCATGGCGACAACGTTAACTAACACGTGGTACAGGGACCATGTGACCTCTATTGTAAATACGGAGCCGACAACATTGGACACTTCATCCGAAGTTCACGCCTCTTCACCATCAACTGCAGTGTATAATCGCGAACAAGTTTCTGAAGGTACTGCATATTCATCAACATATCAAGGAGAATCATCACAGGGTGGTTTTACGATGACGTCACATTCTTTAGATACAACCGAATCGAGTCCAGACGTGGTAAGCAATACTCGTAGAGTCGACGGTACTTTCACCACCACTTCTGGCAGTGATGCCGAAAGCTCTTCCCATATCATTGAATATTCAACATTAAATTCATCCCCAAATGAATATTCAATGACAAGTTCAGTAGACATGCGTCTCGGAGTATCGCCTAGTCAACGGTCCAACTCGGAAGGAAGTCCTTCAACAGAGACTTATCCTGATAACACAGATGATGCAACCTTCAGTTTAACACCAAATGACACAGTCAACTCGCATACGGATGGGATGAACAGAACCCTTGAAGTAAGGTCCAACCAAAGAACAAAAACGTTAAGTTATGACGGTGGATTGAACACAAAAGCTACAGAACAATGGTATGGCTTTACATCACAATCTCCCGTAGAACCACCTCTGACAGGAACAACAGAACCAAATACAGTGACAGAAATCAAGACGACAGAACAATGGACTGTTTCTACAACAGTAGCAGAAAGAGAGGACCAGGTTGGAACGACAGAAACAATAATACCTACTATTAAGAAAAACAGTAACAGCACAGAACCGTCCACAGATGATGGCCATTCAAATCGTGATCTCATGAAATCCGCTAGCACTCCTCTCTTGACAGTTGTACCGTCTCTTCAAGCATCAGCGTGGAAGGATGATACACGGGATGAAAACGGGTTGGTTGGAGGATGTATTGTGGGATGCGGCGTGTTATTAAGACAGAGGAGCATGAAGCAAACAAGTAATCTGGTATTCCAATGTACTGATAAACATTGATTTCAAAAGATGTAGTCTATCTTTTTCATTTTCATTTATTATGCTGATCTGTAGCGGTGTGTGTCAGCCAGTTGGGACGATTGTGTAATACTATATTACCTATGTATACTGTACTCCCATACTATGCTTCAAAGTACGCGTACTAACAGTACAAGCAGTTCCTATCCTTTTATCATATAGTAACCGGGATATATAAAGTGTCCATATTGTCAGTGCGAGTGTATTGAAGCATGGCATGAAAATACAGTAGCGTATGATAAAAAATAATAGCCTAATTAACCGAGGATAATACAAACGTAAATTAAGGTTATTTACACCAAAGATAATGACTTTCGTTACAATTGCGCTTGAGTCTGCGATTAGGTTCACGAAGCCTTCATTGACAACTGACAAAAGAACAAAGGCCAAACACACACACGCACATACGCACACACATACATACACACGCACGCACGCACACATACAGACACAAATAGGAAAACTATATAAAAAAGAGCGCTAAATGATTCATTGTGTATTATTGTTGGTGGACATTTTGTCACCATGTAGTTACAATCTCTTTAAAAAAAACTTATTTTACATTAAAATTCATTAAACATAGAAATATACAACATATTGCGTTTGTATCCATGTATTCGATGTAACGAATTCATATAGTTTTTAAGATTAATTCACTAAGAGCGTCTGTACAGTAATATATATATAGCTCCAGGATGGACAGTGACATAACAATTTACTTTACATTTTGGGTGTGGATTGAATAATGTCATAGGGATTTCGATAAATATTCTGTCACGTCACGTGACATCCATTGTTATGACCGATAATTTCTAGAGATGTCTATAAGTAAGGATATTAAATTCAAACCATGGCTTTCTGTAGCGGCGTTATAATTAGCTTGGGGGGGGGGCGGGGGGCACCGTGGTCTAATGGTTAAATGAGGGCACTTAAAGGGACCGAATCGTATTACTGCTAGAACGCACCAGGACAATGAGATTCTACGCCAACAAGTCTTCTCTGATGATAAAGATCCTGTAACCTAAGTTGAAGGCAAATGCAATGTGCGGTGTGCATGGGTGTTTTTTTTATGAAATATTTTCAAATGACATTTATACTGGTTTATAAACTCTTCAGTATTTGCACTTATCGCCTGACGGTCGTTAAGGGTACAATAAAACACACTACCCCTTATTTATGTATCTGACACTGATAAGTTCGTAATACATATTTCTGTTGTATATGGTGAATTTTGGAATATTAAATTGTGTGACGTCATTGGATCTTACTTTGAGATATCGAATTATAAACGTAAAGCAGACCTCTTGAAGATTGAAATATTACCTGCATCGAAATACATTAATATCATTAAAGAGGTTACAACCACCCCCCCCCCCACAACCACTACCACCTACATCACACCAGGTGCAAATGTTATGCCATTACCAGTTCCTTCCATCAGTACCTCCCTCCCTCCACCCAACCACTTCTTCCATATCTTTTATTCCCTACAGACGATAAAATCAGTCTTCTGCACTTGGCGTTGAAGCAATTAAAATTAGAATTGCTACCTTAATTAGTAAACCATTGGATGTCACCTTCAATATTTCCAGTATGAACTCAATTAAGGCATTGTACCTTCACATGTGAAAATTGCTCGCCCCGTTATACTTTTTTGTGAAAGGTGATAACCCCCAGAAAGAAAGTTTCCTATTATAGACCAATGTCAGTTCTTACCTAGTTTTCAAATGTTCGATTTTATTTCCAGATTGCTAAACTTGTTCTATCGAAAATCGCTTCCTCCATCCTACTCTCCAATAACATTACCGTGACGCTCCCTTTTACATTATCGTACACGAATTGTTTGGCTGCGCCCCTCGAATGAACCCAACGCCATGTACACCTAACCCCCCTCCCCGTCCCACGTCCCGTCCCTCTCACCTCATCAATTGTTGGCACGTTACGACGGTACATTTTGTTTTTAGAGTATTATAAAAAAATATTTTTAAAACGAACCTAGAATAAGCGCAAGGGTTTACCACCCCACCACTTGCCCAGGTCACTTTTCTCAAAGCTTCAACCCTTCTTTCCATTCACTTATTTCCAGCTTCTATAATTCGAGGCATTGCGACTTCTGTTCGAAAATGACTAGTGCTGTATCCCTTTAATAAATGGTAAAGTGGTGATTCCCCAAAACAGTTTCCAATTATTGATCGATATTAATAACTAGACTTCTTTCTTTTTTCCTCTCTTTTTTGGTTCTAGATTTCTGCAACTTTTTATCAATAATGTTTTGTCCACCTCCCTCTCTTATAGCGTGGGTGCCGCTTTAGTTGCAAATATCGCATACGACACCGTTGGTCACGACCCTCGAAATGAATCGAAGATTACGTCATTTACACTCGCACACCTCCCTCTCCCATTCCCCCTTCCCCTTCACCCGTCCGTCGATTTGATGTCGTAAAATCAATGCAGATCGTTTTGGTGGTTCGCTATGAGTTTGTTGTATGTTCTAAAGGCATTCTGAAAACTGCAGTCGCTTGTACACGTGCTTGCGTACAAACCATTTAGAAGACAGGTGAGAATGAGAATAAACTAAATTTCTTTATATTGTAATCTCGATCATTATGAACCAAAACACAACTTGTTATTTATCGATATCGAAAATGTAATTATTTCAATTTATATGTCGTATCCTGTTTCGTAAACATCAAATCAAAGTAGCAGAAATAGCGTGCATTGATTCATTAAAGAAAATCAATCATTTTTGACAAAGAAAGAAAGTCAGACATTGTGTTGTATCGCATGATGGCGTTTAATTTTACGAGGCAATGACATAGCAATTAAATTCAGTTTGGCGACTTTTTTATCCATGTAGAAGCGAAATATCGGGTATTGTGATAGTATAATATCTAGTGAGATTTTATAGAAAGTCGTATTAAATCTGTGTGTTTTTGACGATAAACATGTTGTTTTTAACATTAAGACATTGAGGGGATCAGAAAGGATAAAGAGGGGTACATGAAAAGAATAACAGTTAGGGGAGGGGAAGAGGAGGGGTCAAAAAAAGGGGAGGGATCGCAAGGGTTAGGGATCGCAAGGGTAAGGGATCGCAAGGGTAAGGGAAGAGAACAGTAAAGAGAAGGAGAAGTGAGAGGAGAGGAAGGGGAAATGTTAGGTCACTATATAGGTCATTTCGCGACCAACTGACCAAGACGTAATCGGCCCTTCGGCATCTCTATCCAGTGGAACACCTGGTGCCGAACCGGTAAACTGATACGGCCAATCTCCCCTGCAGGTAGTCGTATATTTAGTGATTGGTCGAAAACAGCCCAACGTCGCAGCTTTACAAATGCTCCTTCCATTACGTTTGACAAGGTACTATCAATTCTTGCTTTGAACTCCCTTCCTAGACGTCTGTATTTCCCCTCCCCATCCCCTTCCCCTTCCAAATCCTCTCCTCTCCCCACCCCTTTCCCACCCCTGCACTCCCCTTCCTGCACCTTCCCCTCCCAACTCCTTTCTTCAGTGGAAGCAATTATATAACCTACATTAACTTAGAGGATGCTTTCATAAATAATAGTTTTAACAACGAACGGAAGTTTGTTTATTTCTTCATTTGAATGTATCATATAAACATTTTGGACGGTTTCCGAAATGATTCGATTCCCACCCCCAAAAAATCGATTCAATTGATGTACTTTGACATCAAAACAACATGCAAAACAGCGCTAGACAAAGTCACAATACTTTAACTACATCTTTATAACCTTTTTTTCTCTGATTTATTTTTTATTCCTGTGTTTATCGATTACTTTATTGATTGTTCTTTTCCTAATCAATAGCCCAATTCTTGAAGAATATATTGAGAAAGTAATTAAAACAAAACCCCCGGTTTTTCGTTTTTGTCTCTCGAAATTTTCGCTTCCTTTTGCGACAGTTCTTCGACTTGAAGTTTCGATTAAACAAATTTGACAGTTTTTGAATTATCTTTAAAGACGGGAAGAGTTTGAAGCACTTGAGGAGGAAAACGAAACAATAAATATAACAAAGCAACACCCACAAAGAACAAAGGAATGCAACAAAACAATTTACGGAGCAAGAGCAAAATTCTGACGGAAAATTCTGTAACTTCATAACAATACTATATCGCATTGTGCAGTTATTGTAATTTGAAGAGGCTTATTTTTCACATAAACGATCTAGTCGTATTAGGATACTCATTTCGGTTCATCATGATGGAGACCCAACAGATTACATCTACCTTACTGGTAAGTTCATCATTTCAATTTATGTTTTCCCCTTAATTGTTTTTTGTAAGAATATAAATAAAATAATTCGAATCTAAAGATAATAAGTTTGCAGCGAAGGTAATGAGCGCTCAGTTCATATACAGTTGTTTTGTGTATGAACATAACTTTTTACGTCATGGCAATATATATGCATGTATGTATATACATATACGTGTATTCTGTATAAGAGTACCGTTTCTTATCCACAAGTCCCTCAAGAATGTAGGGCGACGGAGCCGAAGGGAGGGGATGTTGGGAGGTGGGGATACATGTGGAAACCCCAACACTAATTTGTGAAAACCTTGAGAATTGTCCTCTTTTTATCAATTTAGAATTGTTCATTTTTGGTGATAAAAAACACCCTATTCTCTTTGATTTCTAACTACAAAATTGTCTTTTCGTTATTAAAAAAAAGATTTTCGTGGGGCAAAAATGAAATTAAGCATTTGTATCACGGAATACACACAGAGGTCGTTTTGAGGTAACATTGTGGTTTAGCATGTTACATGTCCCACCACCCCGCGATATTTATGCTCCTCCTAAGAGACTGGATTGAGCCCTCTTCAGACTTCTTTTCAAGAAATTATACGTTGCTTATCAAAAACAAACATTACCATTTACCCTAAGCACATTCTCTTTCATATACAGATGTACGTGAGCGGTCTATCCTATTTGAATATAAGAATCGGGCAGATTGATCTGTTTCTGGCATTATTTGTATATATTACATCACTATATAGAACAGCAACGTTTATGACCACAACCAAAATAAAGTTTTTCCTATAGCGAAACAACCGGGCATCTTTTATTTGACTGTGATTTATTTAATATTTTACTGCATTTGAAAACTGTACAACAATAACAGAATCTATAATTTTTTTTATAGAGTACATGTTTAGACATAAAACAATCAATTGACTCTAGGTTATTATAGAGTCCATGTCATATACACATAATGAACAGTACCATTTATCATATAGTTCTTGTATAAACACGGCGAACCCGACTTTTTTATTGTCGAGTCCGTATGTATATACAATATCATAAATATATATATACATATATATATATATATATATAAATG